>PVJX010010869.1:0-55447 GCA_004027295.1 Dolichotis patagonum | reverse complement strand
AAACAGAGCTACACCCAGACACATAATAATCAAGATCCCAGAAATTCAATATAAGAACAGAATATTAAAAGCCATCAGAGAAAAGAAACAGATCACCTATAAAGGAAAACACATCAAAATCACAGCAGACTTCTCGATACAGACCATCAGGTCAAGAAGAGCTTGGAGTGAAGTAATTCAAGCCCTGAAGGAGAACAACCTCCAGCCCAGATTGATGTATCCTGCAAAACTCTCTATAGAAATTAATGAAGAAACAAGATGCTTCCATGACAAAGAAGAACTAGGAGAATTTGTGACCACCAATCCAACTCTACAAAAAATACCGAAGGACATTTTAGAGAGAGAGAACAAGAATATGAGCATTTCAGGAACAGTGGCAGAGAGGCCTCAGTGAACGGGGCAGACAGTGGAGTGGAACAGAAAAAATAGACAACCAATGGCAGAAAAACAGAACAGCAGAAATAAGGCAGAGAAGATTGGCTGTAATCTCTAGTATAGATGGCCTTGAAATATTAACAGAGAAACACAGGCAGAGTAGATCAGGAGATAGGGTCCATTGAGCTGCTCTATATAGGGAGGCAGTGGGACCCAAAACAAGCAGTGCACCCTATGGGAGTGAAAGGGGAGGAATTGTCTAAAAAAGGGAGGCAGAGGATATTGTTAATGGGGTAACAAGATTTAAAATTTACATTATTCTCATCACTCTGCTTGGATGGATTACGTGCTGTTCCAGTTTGTCTACTTACACTAGACTTGAGGACATGGTCAGCTATCTCAAAAATAAGAGGACATATTATGGTAATCACCCCTAATTTTCCTATCAACTTAATCTGAAGCCCTTTATAACTTATACTGTCTTAGTATGACTGATCTTATTTGAATCTGGGTTGTTAGACTGCTACTTTGTATCGACTGATTTTATTTAAATCTGTTGTGATAGATAGCATCAAGTCTAAGAGTATAGGCAACTACACTGAAGATGACAAGATTCACTAAGATACCCACTCTGGTTTGATTATTACTTGCTTTTGAAGTCTTATAATGTCTCCAATGCTTCGTTTTTATTAATGTTGTTATATACTGCTGAGACATCATGGTAACCATTGTAGATCACCTTGTATTGTGGTTTTATGTGACTTTTTTGCTTTATGCTTTTCTAGGAATTGCTTTGTTTTATCTTGCTTTGTTTTGTTTTTCCCTCTAATACAGAAATGATAGATATACATGTAGAGACTCATGCATGTGTAGAGCTTATAAACAGTTTACGAGAACCAACTATATAACACTTGTTGAAATGAACAACTACTTTGAAGAAAAAGAGACACTACAATACCCAGTGCTGATTCCATAATGTCATGATGTGAAATCCAGCAAAACTATCACTTTTTGTTCCAAATGATTTTAGCTTGCTTTGTCTTGTTTAAGTTCAACACACATGAAAGTATGGACAGGTGTTTTGAGGAGAATGAGAGACACTATGACAGCCATTCTTGGCTTCCCTAATGTCTGGTCTTGAAGACCTGAAATGCCCTTCTTGTCCTGCTCAGATCAATTACATACTATGTTGTTTCGTGTGAATTCCCTGTATGTGACAATATGGACAACGATTTGGAAGAAAACAAGAGTCAATATGATAGAGAGTGAATATCTACGATTGTCTAGTTTTAAAATTTATGTCTCTAGGGCTGGGGATTTAGCTCAGTGGCCTAAGCGTCTGCCTGGCAAGTGCAAGGTCGTGAGTTCAATCCCCGGTACCCAAAAAAAAAAAAAAAAAAAATTTATGTCTCTTACATTGCTTTCTTGTGATCCACTTTGTTCTGTTTTGTTGTGTTTAATTTTACCCTTTTGATATAACTGCATGTATATTTGAGGTGGGTAAGATGGATGACCATATTGCTGTTTTTATCAGATCGTGGAGCAGAACTGTTAACAGTCTCACTGTTTGAATGTCTACTTTACATGTTTTAACTTTGCAATCTGAACAACTATTTCCAAGAAGTCAGTATGTAATTTGTCAAGTAATAATTTCTTAGATTTTGTTGCTATTCTTTTCCTTTTTTCCTTGGAATTCTGTATTGTTGCTACCTTTTATTCTGTTTTTTTTTTCTCTTTAAATAAAATTATTTTTTAAAAAAAAGTGAACACACAAAAAAGGAAGCATATGTGGGGATAACAGCATGAGACCCAAGTCTTAAGGATTAAACATATTCTTCAGTTGTCTATTTCTAAGAATGCATCTATAAAAGACTAAAAATAAATTCTCTTGTCAGGTACAGTGGCTCTGTCTGTTACCCCAACACTTGGAAGGCTGAGGCAGAATGATAGTATGAGTGAGGCCAACCCAGGCCACACAGTAAGTCCAAGGCCACCCTAGGCTACCTAGGGAGCTTCTGTCTCAAAAAATTAAAAATAAATATTCCTAACTTCAAGAGGACAACTGGTATTACTTATACCCATTTCCTATCAACTATTTTCCTGTCTTTAACTGTAGGATTTGAGGTAGCCAGTAGTGTTTCAATTTTTACAAGAAACAATTTCTTCAAAATACAAATATCAACAACTTAAGTAACACAATTTAGGAGAACTCTGCAACCTCCCCAATAACCATGTTTAGGAAACTAGGTAGGGATATCTAGGCCTATCAGTCCAAAGAACAGTGACTTTTCTATAAAAATAAATACAAAAATAGGTATAAATTTACCCTAACTGTCGCTGAAAAACAAACCTTTGCAAATAGTCAGCTAAGAAATGCTAAGCAATGATCTACAACTGTAATATCCTAAAGTTCCAAAAAGCATATCAAATCTTAAAAGAAAGGAATTACCCAAGAAAAATGTACAGTATATTCTAAGTAAAAATTGAAACTTTTTGCAAAACAGTATTTTTCTTATAGCATGTAGTTCCCCCAAAAGGCAATAAACTCTTTATTCTTGCTTTGTGCTTTAAGACATAATCTGCTTTTATCCCTTTAGCAAAATATGAACCAGCTACTAGGCTGACAATGCCAAGAACCATGACAAAATGGATTATTAATGAGAAACTGAACTCCAGAACTCTATTAATTTATGTCTTCCTGTCGGATTCAAAAGATATATCAGCCTTCTCACTCAAAAGAAAAAAATGCCAACACTGTACTTTGTTTTAAAGTTCTCCACAGATGAAGAATTCATTATCCAAAGTACAGTTCTGTTATTTCAGGCTTTCTTGTAGAATAAAGAATCTTTATCAAATGGCTAAGAAAGCTGCTGACAAGTGCAAGTACCTTGCAAAATATATTTACGTCAAACATTCAAGGAGAAAAACCAAGGGGAGGGGCAGAAGAAAGGTGAACGCCCCTACAACATTTCTGTCCCACCCTGTACTAACAGCCTTTCAGTGAACTAACACCTTTTGATTTCAGTTATAACATGGTAACCAGCATTAATACAACTACATGTCTGTGGGCTTTTTTAATTCCTAATTACACTAATTATTCTGACATGAGGGGAAATGATCTAACAAGTGAAGAATGTGTGATTTCTTTATGCATAAACAACAATGTTTAAGTGACATAAAATATCCTTTTAAGCTTTCATAAAAGATCTATCTAATCTATGCTTATCATAATATTTATGAAATAAAAAAAACCAGAGAGGAAAAATTGCTATAATGTACTCTGTGTGACCTCTGCTTTCTACAGAGAATAAAAACAGCCTTTTGCTTTTCAATCCCCATCAAAGTGGAGTAAAAGGAGGGATGGCGTTCCCGTGCTCACTGCCATTAATCATTGCTTTCTTCAAGCAAGTGCGTATTAATTTCTGTCATCCCAAACATCATCGAGTATTGTTACAGCACCGTTCACTCCTCATTCACCACCAGTTGTTACCAGTTTCCCTACACTGAGCAGAGACAGGGTGAATCGTGTGGATTTCAGTGTTAGAGGCCTTTATCCCTGGGGTGCTGACACCAATTAAGCCATTTCAAGAAGAAATGAGAACAGGCCCAACCCTTTCATGTAACAAGAGCTTGCACCTAGCTTTGGCAGGTTGCCATTTTCTCTGGCTTCACACTATAGAAATACTCTTCTCCACATCCTTTTGAATGATTCAGACTGTTTACATGTAATCGGTAACAATATCTTTTTGTTCATTTCTACAGGTCCGAACTTAATGCTCAACACAACCTCACACAAAAGACTCTGATAATCTAGATGGTAATCCAAGAAGATGAATGCTACTATTACAGAATCATTAAATTCAGGTTAGGAAATAAAAGCATATATTCCCTTTATTCCTGGGACAATTTTTTTAAAGGGGCATTCCAAGCAAAAATTAGATTGCAAAAAGTACTGCTTTTCTCAAACTGGATTAAGTGAAAATAAAATATTTTACTCCACTGCCTCAATTTCAGTACTGTATTTGCTGAGAGACTTCATATACAGAAATATAAGAGATTTCCAGGGTAAGTGGCACAGTTTGCATCCAATTTAAACAAGTGTATTATAAAATACTGTATAGACATTTGCTTTCTTATTGAGTCTTCTGTCAGGCACTAAAGGTTATCCTTTGCAAAATGTTACCTCCAAGTTAAAAAAAAAAAATCTGCCCAAGAGAGTTTAATTAATATCATTTTTGCATCACTAAATATAGAGATCCATCAAACTGTTTCACAGTATTGTTGATTTTTTTTTGACCGCTTTAGATCTAATCATTCTCCTTGTTTTAGACATTTACATCTGCTTTTAAGTTTTTATGGTTGCCTGTTGGCAGGCAGCAAAGTGGAGCTGTCGATGATACTGCAGAATAATGCAAGGTTTGTTATGAATTAAATATTAGAAACCTTAACACAGCGGCCAATAAGAATTATTTGCCTTATTAAAGCAGCAGAAGACGCTGATTAAATTTTCATTGCATTGCAGTCTTTTTCCCATTTCTGCTTTCAATTCATCATTCTAATGTATGAAAGGCTTGCCGAATAATGGCAGGGGGACTTAATTTCTAGAATGCAAATATAGCAAAGAAAATACCATAAATACCCTCCCAGAAAACATTAAACAGTCAGTTCTAATTAAGTGAATACTAAGTAAATATTCTCTTAAAGGAGAAAAAAATAAGTCAAATGTCAAGAATTCAAGACAGAAAGCACAATCACCTATATGCAAATACATATATACACATTGTGGCTGGACTATATTTTTTTTTGGAAACTGCACTTCTTGCAATGCTTCACAGGCTTTCAAGCACTGTGAAGAAAGGGAATACAGTGATGGTAATACTCAGCTTTGCATAGTTTTTGAAAATTTAATTATTTTTACAAGAAAAAAATGACAAAAAGAATAATAAAACAATGTGCATAAAGTAGTACTCAGGCAGAATAGCAAGCAGCATTCCCAAATTCCTACATTATGTTTTCAATTTACAACACTTACTGTAGCAAATATATTTAGGGAATAAACTGCCCCCACAAAAATACCGTAATCGCATGTCCTATACTGAAGGTTGTTCACGGTTCTGCCTTAATGTGAGGAAGAAAATGAACTTCAAGTATCCATTTCCCCTAGAGAAAATCTCTTCCTTGAAACTCTGCAACTAATGAAATGGGGATCTATAAATAGCAGCATCATTACCATGAGAGCCTCTGCTCAGTACCAGTCTCTGCAGCTGACCCTCTTTATACTAATAACTACCAGACTTCAGTCTCATTCCTCTATAAGGTAATCAATATTGGGACAGTTAAAAATGTGATAGAAATTTAACCTACAGAAATGGTATTTACCAAGTTTCCTAAAAACATGCTATCTGCCTGTACTTACTATCTTTCTGCTTAGACTTAGTAGAAAGGTGGGGTTCTCAGTTATTGTTTTGGCTTTTTATTATTATCATTATTAACTGAGATAAGGTGGGCTCTGAAGCTTTTTCTCTAATGTTATGGAGTCGTGCATCATGACAAGACAAAAGCCATAATACACCTGAAACGCTCCCTGCTGAATCTCTCTCGATGAACCTCATTAAAATGGTTACTCTATTCCAAATATTATCCACTGAAGCATTACTGTAGTAAACTCTTGCTTGAATTGCTGAATACAGTGATGGATAAAAATCAGTGAGCATTTAATCAGTAAATGTAATGATTTGGAACAATGTTTTACTCTTATTCAAAATACAATATTTTGAAATGCAGTAGATCATTTAAAAAGTTAACCAATATTTAATATCACTACTGGCTATAAATTAGACCATAATAAGGAATGTAGCTAAAGGATCTAGGAAAAAAAAAAAAAACCACTATTCATTAGATGTCTATAGAACACACTATCACTATATATAATCTATTGGCAATGAGATATTTATGTTACCCTTCATTTATGGTAAATGTTCTGCTATATTTGCATCTCCTACATAGAAAGAGCCCAATTGCTCACTAATTTCCTATCTCTTAAAATAAATACGATAAAACATTTCAGTGGGTGGATGAGTTTAAAGCCTTTTATTCTCAGTGACAAAATTATTGATGACAACATATCATAAATGGCACTTCCTCCATATACACATGTCATAAGAAAATTTAAAATATTGGTACAGCTGCACATGTAGAACATTTACTTTTTAAATGAAAATATAACATTTCAACATTAAACACAGTGTGGCTTAATCAAGAAAATATATGTGAATTCAGAGGTGACATCAAATTTCACACATGCTTAACTTCATATTCCAGTGTACTTGTAGGTACTATATGCACAGAAATTAGCTTAATTTAAACACAAAAGGCATAGTTCATTTTGGCATGGGCAGATACATATGTGCCATCTTGCTTTGTTCACTAGTATTTACATTTACCAAACTGTTATCATTCAATTAAAAGAAAACAGACCACAGAAATTCGATACAATTTTGAAAAAAAATGACTTTTAAAAGATGCAGATAAAATTGTAGCAATGATATAAAATGCCACAGTAATATGCTATCTGAGTATTGTAACTTCATAAATTTCTCAAAGTGAATTTGCTATTGTGTACAGCCCTAAAATTGGATTCTTCTCTTCAGCTACACCAAAGGGAAAAAAATACCCACAACTAACATACAGTAACAATATTCTCCTACAATAAATATATGAACCATGGGAGAATGCAATGTTTAAGAGTTAGTTAAATCATTAAAAAAGCAAAAATCTCATTTGAAGCCTCAAGAACTAAAATTTACAATTTAATAAAAATTAAAAATTTGTCTGCTTCTAATTTTTTTTAAAGTGACAAATGTTAAGATGGACTTAAACTTTCACAACCCTTAAATTCAAGCCCAAAAATAATTTCTCTTGTGTTGTAGTCTCCTTCAATGATCCCAGTGCACAACTGTGTGAAGTAAACAGTTCACATAGGTCAGAGTAAGAAAGTTATAGTTAAATAAAGTAGATTTGTAAATGGCAGGATCCTTGCAGCAACTAGGTGGTTCTTGCTCTGACGCAACTGATGAGCATAGCTGCTCAGCAGCACTTGACAACAGCAGTGCTCCCACAATTGTAACCCTCAAATCCAATCAATCGTTGCTCTTTGCATTTCAAGCAGCTCCTGGCTGCCACTGCCTGAAGATAACTATTTTACCACCTCTGTCATGCCTAATTAACAAGTCAGATGTACAATTTAGAAATTTTGCAATTAACCTGCTAAAATATTGCTGGAGGATGCTAATTGTTATGCCAGTTGCCATAAAAGCTCATTTGCATAACTTATGTGTGAAAAACAATTATGAGCCGCGTTCACAGACGCGGTCCACAAACTGCTCCTAGCTACGGATGAGAGGGCCACAAAAAACACTTAATTCATTGCCCACAAAATTATGTTCCCCCTTTTCTTAAACAGCATCTGTTTTGTGAAGCTATATTCATAGAAAATCCCCAAATCAACAATTAGAAGCATATGTAAATGCGCGATTACAGTTCTTTTTCTTTCATTGACAACTTCTCCTTTTTTGCTTGCATGAGGAGTAGGGGATGATATGATAAATGCCTCACTGTTCCAATTCCCTTGCACAACAAATAGGAAGTACATTTGGCAGTGCCAGTGAAACTGCCAGCCCACCAGCCAGGAGGAAGCCATTCTCCTCTGCTCTATCTAGTCACTGCAGCACTATCACCAGGGGCCACTTTAACAACAGAGAAGCTGAAGTCAATTGTTTCTTCAGTGAATAGGCTTCTGTTCTCCAGCATATATTTACTGAGGCATTTAGGGCAGATTTTTGCCATTTAACTGAAGTCTGTAAAACACGGTTGTCTACAAATATTTACACTAGTGCTGACCACAGCTCTGCTGCCACTCAGTGTCACTTTGGAGTTGACCACATTTTTTTAAGCTAAGGTTTTTCCATCTTCCTTGAATCAACAATTTCTAGTACTATCTGCCTAAGCCAAGAGGCTCTACCGCCACCTCTGGAGCAAGGACAGCCTGGGCTGCCATTTACTATGGGACTCATGGCAAACTAACCTCTTAAAAGGTCAGCTTCCCCATCTGCAAATTAAGAATTAAAATACCTACCCTAGTGAGTTGTTACTAATTTAAGATATCATATGTGATAAATATTACATGAATCTTTCTCCCTGAAAAGTAAAATTTCAAAACGTGAATTGTTTTATTTTTAAAAAGTGTAAACAATGCAGCATAATGACTTGCAAATAGATGCTGCTCAGTAAATGGTAATAATTTTTATTGTTGCCTATATCAAATAAAATTCAGCAAATTGTAAGTAAGGATTGAGGAGATGTAGAAATTCCATGGCTTGGTCATCAACACTAAGATATAAAACTGAAAGAGAAAACTTTACAGCAACAATATACCTTTTTTTCCTATTACAATAGTTAACGACTACTTTTTTTATATTGGAAAAATGTTTATATTTCTAAAAGAATTCACATAATGAGTAACAGATAAATATAAACTTTAAACTCCTGATTTCCAATTTAAAACAAAGCATTCATATTATGGCTTGGTGCTAGAAAACACTAATCAATGTTAAGCCAAAATTTTCAAAATATGAAAAATTTAAGTAACATAATCATGGTAATTAAAAAGTAGTCACAATGAAAATCAGTCAAAAATCGAGTGATTTCATGTAGGAAATCACATTAGACAACTTATACTGAAAGAAAGAAATATTTTCTTTAGGAAGACAAAATGCTGGGCTGGAGTATAACACAGTGATAGTATGCTTGCCTACCACAGTAGAAGCCCTGGGGGGGGGGGTTCTATTCACAGCCTAGAAAAAAAATTTTTTTTAAAGCCACAAATTTAGATAAATTAAAATTAGTAGTTCTTGTAATATATTGACAAAAAAGAACTTATGCTTATAGAGTCCATCATTTCATTTTCAGGCATTCGGTTCCCATACCTGATTACAGTCAAAAGGTCAAGAAGCAACACATCAATAGGTTACTAAGGATACACTAGTAATAAGTGGTAAGAGGAAATTCAGTCAAACACCCACACCCAATCCAGTTAAAAAAATTTCCTTCATCTTTTTTTCTTTAGTGATCTCAACAAAGAAATATGAGGGAAAAAAACTGGAAGGTTCTCACTTATTTGAATAACAAGTAAAAACCTAAAAATACCTCCACTGTATGTTATTACCAACTGTATCGCTGGGTTTTATAGTGACAGCCCTGTGCTATAATTTCTGAGAAAACCTCTACATAAAGCTCCATAAACCCAACCATTCCTGTAATGTATCGCCTTATCTAGCATACAATCATTTCAAACACAACTTTTCATGTTAGTATAATTTGTTCAAAAATGGTAATAAATACATCCATGATGCCACAGAAATCATTGCACAATCTATTGTAACTTGTTCTTACCAGTGCTGACAGTTAATCCTAGACTCAAGATCTAATGCAAAAGAAAAATAAAATATTTCAGTATTACTTGGTTTAATTAAAGATATTCATTATACACACACCTTTTAATGGACCAAGAGTCTCAATCAACATTATAAATAACCTGGACCAACTGCAGAGTAATGTCTGTGAACAATTATCACAAAACTAAAACATGGATGGCTGTCAGTTGGTGGCAGAGTTCTTGCTTTCATAATAAATATAAAATCAATTTCCTGCTCTAGTTCCTATTCCAAGTTGAAAATGATATATCTGACTATGAATTCCAACTACCTCCATCCGTAGTTTTTTTTTTTTTTAAGAAAGTGAGAGGGAGAAAAAAAAAAAAGAAAGTGAGAGGAAAGGAAAGAAAAACAAAATTTATGATATCACCCACCTAAGTCAATTATTTCTCATTTGCAAACAGTTGGTAAGATGCACATATAAGCTTGTCATTTCACATATGTATAACATATACATATGTAATATATATTTTTAACATAGTGATTTCTCCTCCATCAAATGACATTCACTTATTTTATACTTCATAAGTCCTTCTGAGTAATTCCTCTATAAATTTTTATTTCAAATTTTTATTTCATCTATCTGAAAGCCCGCAGAAACCTTTTATCTAATAGGCAATTCCAAAAGCTTTGTGTTTCCATTTCAATCAAAAATAACTTCATCTTTTAAATGAAATTTTGCAAGTAATCAGAAAGAAGTTAATGAGGATTCATTGATTTAACTAGCTCAGGGAATCTAAAAAGGCAATGAGAATTTAAAGTAACCAAGTATTTCATTTAGAAAAGCAGCTAATGTGTAGGTACAATAAGTCCTCTTCCTAGAGAAATATAATCAGGACTTTTGTCTCAGGAGAGACTCTGATCCTCCTCTCTGTGTGCACATTCCTAACTGCCATTAACAGTAACCGGTACCACACATGCTCACCCGTGCACATGGAGGAGATGCTAGCCTCCACAGTCTACAAGAGTGGCAGCTGTGATGACTAAATAATCCATATGGCTCTGAGGAAAGTTATAGTTTATTAGATTTAGGAGTCACAGCCACCATGGTGGAATTCAGACACTAGAACTAGGGCTAACAAAGTCCTAATATGAATGCCTTGTCCAAACCTTCTTCCATCTAACCATACCCAGAGATTTCCAGTTAGGCCAGGGTCTCACAATTCTGTTTAAGGAAAACTTCATCTGTTCAAAGGTCCAACGAAATTTTGATTTCCCCTTACATCACACACTCATCCCAGTATTCATTCTCACAAAATACACACCAAAAAAAAAAAAAAATCACAAGAGTACTTTATAAAAGACAAATTCAAAGACCTGACAAACCACAGGTTAGCAAAACCAGAATCAAATATAAACTCCATCTTCAACATAAACATCAACTAATAACCTTACGTATCAAATACATGCAAAAACAAACTCCACAGGTTATGTAAAGGGCAAAGTTTAAGCAATGATCCTAATCGATCCAACTTTATGGATTCAAGAAAGAACCTTAGTGTTCATTTAATATAGTTTCTTTAAGCCCAAGTCAACGATTTCTTCCATCTCTAATGAAAATATTTTCATGTCCAGGGTAGTGACACTAATACACAAGAACACACACACAAGCTTACACTGCTAAAAAGTTAAGTGATAATGGTTCACTAGCCGTGTTGCTAAAATTATGTTTTAAGAAAAAAGACAATAGATTTTCATATGAAGAGACATTATATTTTCATATAAAGAAAATACAATGAAAACTTCATATTCTGTAACATTACCTTAAAATAATCATAAGAAATAATCCACCAACGTTCTAGAAGCTTCTCTAAACCTTCCAATTTTATTTATATGCAAAACCAAGAGAAACTTAAAAAAAAAAAAAAAAAAAAAAAGCTCCTCCTGATGCTAAAGCTCTCAATTTACTGACAGGCAAATGGCTTCATGCTGCCACTTAATCTCATTTCTTGCATAATGCCCTCTAATTAGCATATCAAAGTGAATTAATACTTCTAGGGCATTAGCAATGGGGAAATCTGCTCCAGGCTCACAATAGCAGTTAAGAGAGAGCCAAGAAATCCTCAAAAACACCACAAACCACTTTGCATTGCAAAACTGTTCAATTTATTTATCCTCTCTCACTAAACACTTTTACCGCACACTGTTTTACTACTGTTCACCAAACAAAATGGTAATTACCAAAGTTACCAGCATCTGTAATGCCTGTTTAGAATCTTAATTTAGATTATGTTGCAGATAATTTCTATATGCAGTCATTTGTTCTATTATAAATGTTAATATACAGACAGTGGAAATGTTGACATTCTCGATCAGTTAATTTGAATTTGAAATAAAATTTTATGAGATTTTAAAATTTATGAATCTTTTAATGTAAAAAGCCACCTGCTGGACACTGATGCCTAAGAAATAAACTTTGAAAACTGATATATCACATAAAACAAAACAAAAAAAAAAATCATTTTGCTCCTAACATATGCTGAGTCTCCCAAATAATGGTTTCAACATTGTAAAGAATCATCAGCATTAAAAGGATTACATTGTATAGTAAGTCCTCATTAATATGATCACACAAAAAGGGTTATTGTTCAAAGGAGCTTAACATTTTTAGGGAACTTAAACTGAAAGAAAACAAGTACAAAACTTTAAACAATTATTTTTATCTGTAATTACTTCAGTGATTTTCAATACTAACCAGTTCTATCAAGCAGATCTGAAGTCGGCCCAAAAAATTGCTAGGCCAATGCAACACATTCTTAGTGCCAAAGCAAATTACACTTAGCACTAAAAACTACAACATACTACATTTATGGAATGTCTTTGAAAAAATAATTAAGTGATTTGGGTTATAATTCTGCTTACAAACAGGATCATTAAAATCAAGTTTTGAATGTTAATGAAATTTATTTTCTAATATGTTCAGTGTCTGAAGGCACAACAAGATGGTACATTTTTTCAACATTACTTCTTAATTTGCTAAATATAACACTATCACCTGGCTGTGATAGCAATTTGTTTCTATGATAAACTTCTGTAACTTTATAAAAAATTTATGATAGCCTGGCCTGAAAAACTTTGACCAATTTATATTATACAGTGATGTAAATTGTTTATTCTTCATACTTAGAGACTCAAATGACCTACTAAAGTAGAACAAACGCTTGAAAAGGTCAATCAACATGGGAGGGTGAATGAATGTACAAGCTTTCAGTCAGTTACTACCTAAATCATGCTGATACACTGATAAATGACTAAAACACAACCCTGCTGAGAAAACAAATAAAACATTATTCTTGTAGTGTCAATATTGAAATAATACATGTATAAAGATGTTTACATATACAGGAATGGATAAAAGTGGTCTAAACGCCTATTTAACTTGTATTAGTACTGCTGTTATATTCTAAATAGACACCTATGTAAGTATGAAATAAAGTCATAGGTGGGGTGTGGTTTGTGAAAAGTAGTTTCAAGTTTTACAGCCTCATACTACATACTACAGTATGATAGTATGAAAAATGTATACAGGTATATTTTATAAAGGCTCTGAACCTGTGTTCCTTGGAGCAAGATGGGGCTTCCTTTGCCAGTGCATTAATGTACTTCCCATTCAGAATAAAGTTGTATAAATTAGTAAAATATCATGTAAAATCCCAAAGTACCAAAATTATACAAATCTGGATGAAATGAGGCTCACTAAAAAACTAAGGCACAAAAGAATTATTTATACAGATCAAGCTGGTATTGACAAAAGGTTCAGTATCTTTCTATTTGAGAAGAAATAAAAAAAAGAACAGGTTGAAAGAATAGCCATGCATTTTAAAGATAACATCTCTGTGATACTTTTATCATGAAAGTTTAAACCAGCCTGGCAATGACATTCTATCCATGGTTTCTATGAACAGAATGTGTATATTATTTTTCAAGGATAGCAGTGGAGGAAAAAAGAAAAACATATCCTGCCTCAAAAATCTACAAAAGCTCCAGTAAGCTATATAAATCCATTTTTAAAAATTGACATTCTTAAATTGCTTTAAGGAAAATATATTGATAAAGCAATATAATTTATGACACTTTCAAGATATACTGACTATATTTTTTAACTATTCTCAAAGTAAACAATGTCAGTCTAAAATTGATATAAATTTTGAAACATTAAAGATCCTTAAAATTTGCTTCCAAATAATTCTGAAGATAAGAGGAACAGAGGAAAAGAAGATTAACCAATTGTTGCTATTGTTGAAGGTTATCAGTAAGCTCCTGTGGAAAGGTTCAAAAATTCTTTTCTCTACCTGTATTTATTTCAGAAGTTCCCTGTAATAAAGTTCTTTAAAACTACAAAGTAGGCTCATTAAAATGGGAAAATGTATCATTTATAGAATGTGACATTTTCAAAATCTTAGAACAAAGAATAATTATATTGGACACAGTGCAAGATCAACCTAGAAAATGCAACAGCTACAGTAACACTTAGATGCATATATAATAATTTTCATTTTTCTTGCTAAATTTTTACTTGATAGATTTGGTTTTTATATATTGAGTTAAAAGAATTACATAGCACAGTACTAAGAAAATTTTACCAGTTTTTACACAGAAGGCTTAAATAAAAAAACAGACCAAAAAAAGAACACTCCAGTGATTCGCTAAATCTGTAGGGTCAGAATTAAATATATAGAGGTACTGACTGAGAGTACTAGCCTGTCCCTCTGAAAGCTAGTCATATAGCAGTAAAGGTTTAATCTCACACCATATACCAAATACATATAAAAACTCACTTGTAAGCTACATTTTTGACTTAGCTTTGTTATCTAAAATTCTTATGACTCTTTCTAGGGAGGATTCCTCTAAAAGTTAATCCATTTTAATAGTAATTTTCTTGTTCTCCTTAAACATAAAAAATACTTCAACCAGTCCAACCAGCCAGGCACGCAGGCCTTCTCTTCCCCTGCGGACACCTCCTGCAGTAGAGAAGTTCATTAAGTTTTATGATCTTCCCAAGTCAGTCCTGCTTATAAGCCTCACAAAGGCTACAAATCTGGCAAACCATCATGTGTGCCATTAGACATTACTAGTAAATGAATGCTATTTAGGGTTTGTGGTAGCAATAAATCAGAGTTTGGTTGGCAGCTATCAACATGGAGTATTTTAACCTATCATTTAAAAAGGAAAAGGTTGTATTCATTTTTTAAATACATCTTTTTAGAAACAAAACTATGATTCAGATGATATATTAAAATATTAAATTTCCTTTTTAAAAATAAATCATTTATTCCTTAAAAAATTTTTTTTCATTTGAACTCTTATAATTAGGGGCTTTGGAAGGAAGGTAGATTTGTGAGGATGGAGTATTTCACAAAGGAAAGTACTTTGATAATCAAAATACTAGAGTTCACAGCATCAAGGACATTCAATAAAAAAGGATAAAATATGGCTTTAAAAGAAAAATGGGAAAAGCCTTAACACAGCATCACTGGTGGCTTACTTAGTCTAAAATGAACACATAACCCCAATTTTAATGCCTATAGCTTTTCAGTTGCTTTCAAAAAAGCATACATGTCACAATTCTATAATAAGTTTCCACCCAAAAACAGCTATATGCTAAATTTTACAGAAGTATACATTTTCAAAAGAAAGCAAGTTTCTTATAGTAAAAGTATACTTTTCCTACCTCTGAACAAGGAAATAATATATTTGTGGTAGATTACCCACTTATTTGTCAGAAGGGAAAAACATATTTTCTTATTTGGTAGGGAGGAAAAAAAAGATGTTTTCCAAACTAAATTCTTCATATGCATCAGAAATGGTAATAATCATTGCTTGATCAGCAACTTCAAAATCTACTAACAGATCTACAAATAGTTAGAAAATTATTTTGTCTTATTTTGGAAGAAAAGCACAAATGAAATGACATTATCCACTAAAGTGAGTCTTCCCTCACCCCAGACTCATCAGCTCCCTACCTCTCCATTATGCAGGATAGTCATCACATAATGTTCCTGATTTGTATTCACAAATGACTAAACTTTCCCCAAATTGTAAAGAATTATTCTCTGGCTATTATACTGATAAGATTACACAAAATCATTTAAAGAAAAAGTATTACTTGAGATACATATATGCTGCAATGCTTATTTTCTGTACAATTGTGTTTCTGAAGCATGACTAAGGAAGCAGATAAGGAGTGGGCTCTGGAATGTGCTGCTGGATTTCTCTGCTTTGGTGGCACTAACATCTACCCAGCTGTTTTATTTCAAATTGAGGGCTCTCAGTCTAGCCAGCCTATCTCCTTTTAAGACTAGTTTTGGAGGATGAGGTGGAGCTATGAATAGGATAATCATGGGATAAAGGAAAGAAAGAGCTTCACCCCCATCAATCACTCAATACTTAAATTTTGTCCCTCTCTAGCTTAGAGAGGCTGGCAGGAAGATGCTTCTGCCCAGACAGCGGGCTTTACTCTTCGTAGGCTGTTAGCTTTTTACAAAAGAGATAACGTTACGCACAAACTTGAATCTGCTAGCCAAAGCACAAAAAGAGGATCTAATTTACAAGTTATCACTGAAAGCCCCAGCAACAATTTTCAAAACAGAAAAATTTTCTTTTGTCACTTACCCCTTGCTTCTTAAACAGCAACACCTCTATTCACAGATCTCTCTACTAGTAATCCCAGACCCTAAAAAGACTTGTTTCTTTTTTGTAACTCACCTTTGACTTGTGGTTGACTATTACTTTCCTTTCAGAATGGTATAAGTCCTGTGCAAAGAAACTACTAGAGGACTTATACGTCTTAATTGAATTCTGGCTACTGCTAAATTTCTAAACATGAAAAGTCAGTTTGGTTCACATGCTTACTAGGCCAAAACTTTAAAAAAGGGGGAAAGAAATGCAAATCATGACGAGGGACAAGGAGGGAGGGGTATCATTCCCCTTTCCCTAGTAATACAGTGCTACATAAAGTTGAATCAATCTTAATATTCACAACGTAGTCAATACCCCAGTGCTTAGCTGTCAGCAGAAACTGAAATGGAGCCCTGATAGCAAGAAAACCCTTGGACATTAAGCAACATAATTAAGTGAAAGTTACCCACTTTTGGGCTTCTCAACTAAGAATCTTCACGATGTTACACTGGATATCTTATTTTACAGTCTGATAAAAATCATCTACCACTTTAAATTGCAATACATTCTAAAGCTGGCTAAAAATCAACACAGAATAAATTATTAGTAATTTTCAATGACTGTAGTTTCCCAAATGTAAAACACATCTTAAAAAGAATCACTTAATATTAAGACATCATCCACACTATGTGAATGAAAGCAGAAAAAGTACTCTTTAGTCTTCTCTTAATATTTGCTATTTATGTTTTAGCATATATATTCAATAGGGATAATCCATAATCTTTTCTGGATTACTTTTAGGAAAGGACTAGAACTACAGAGTAAAATATCTATTTAAAAGGAAAGCAACTTGACTATTAATCTAACCATCCTATACTATGTGCCATTATTTGTATACTTAATTTAAACACAATCACACTTAAACAGCAACAGCTAGATATTACTGTATCATGGAATTTAACTTTTTCTTCTTTGCCTGAACTTAAAAAAAAAGGCAACTTAAATTACCACATACCCAACACAAGAAAGAAAAACACCAATAGTAAAGCTTTTTTAATACACTTGTTTTCACACACAGGAAAGATAATGTCAAATACAAACTAAAACATTTCAATGAAATCTCTACTTCCACTTGAGCCTTAACATCACCTCAAAACTAAAGTATCTTAAATTGAAAAGGTCTAGTGAAAAAGTTAAATTGAAATGAATTTCCAAAAATTTGCCTAAATATGTACTGGTAGTTTTCATTCCAAAACCTGCCTTATCATATATCCTCTGCCTTGAACTTCAAAATTGTTTAACCTGTATTTGTGGATCCTTTCCTACTTTATATACTAAGCATAATTACAAGTGCAATGACTTCAAGATATAAAACTTAATGCAAGTATTAATAGATGTAATACATTATACATGCCTCAACACATCATTACCCTTCCTGGATTACCAGAAGTAGTCTTCCTAGAACACATTCTACTGAAGTCTGTTCAATTGCACCTACTCTTACATCAGTAGAGAAGAAGCTTAAGGCTAAGTAAAACAAAGTTCAGGCAATGCTTCTCCAGGAGACTTGTCCCAAGCATCCAGTCTCCCGTTGCTCCTTTTAAAAACTGCCACAAACAAGGCAAAATGAGAGGAGACAGGGCTGCTACGCAGCCCCCCTACACTCTTGCAGCCAGGGACGACCTTTTAGGGGTGGCAACCAGGCCTGGTCCACACCTACACTTCATCTTGCACCAGGAGTGAAACTGAGAAATCGACTTCAGATTTATTACAGTTTTCTTCTCAGGATCAGGAGGTGGGAAGGAGAGAATGATCAAAGATGGCGGTGCCCAAAAGCAGCAGCTCTCAACTGGAGAGCCGAAGGAGTAGCTGCAAGCCCACCTCAGGGGTCTACAGGCCCACAGTGGGGCGCAGCATCTTACCTGTTTTCTCTTTGATTTCACACAGGACGCTAAAGAGCGCGGGTTTCATTCTGTGACAGTTCAAAGCGTGTTTCCTAAAAAACAACCAACAAAATACAAAGGTGTTAGCATCACCTATTGAATAATATGGCGCTTTCCTTTAAGTTAGACACAAGATTTAATCCTGGCCCCGTATTTTGGAAAGCTCCTTTGAACCATAAGAAGTCAACAAAAACTCAAGTTGACTAGTTCTCGACAGCCGGTAAGCTCCAGCGGCGAAAGCACCAGCCCTGGACGCGGCTCGACCCGTATGCCCGGCAGACAGCGACCTCGGCGACCACAGGCGCGAACCCACGCAGGGCCCTCGCTCCAGGGGACCCGCGGTAACTATCCCCGGGCTCAGACGGGCGCAGTGGGGCTACCGCGTCCCCCTCGGCCTCGGAGAGCGGGCGCAGGCGGGCGGCCGGCGGTGAGCGAGTGACAGCTCGGCAAACTTTGCCAAGCGGCCTCCTTCCCCGAGAACTTGGCCGCCCGCGCCAGGCCGGGCCGGAACCACCCCTCGGCCGGTGCTGGGCCGGAACGCGGCTGCCGCCCGCACGCGCCGCCAGGGGAGCGGGCGCGGCGATCGTGGCCCACGGAAAGTTGCGCGTCTCTACGGCGCGGCCCGGCCTGGCGGGGAGACGGCGCGCGCGGGGGTCCGGCGGGAGGTTTAAATCCGCAGGAGGGGCGGACGCGGGGACACGGGAGACGCGGGACCGCGAGCCTGCGCGCCGCCGAGTCGGTCCTGGCCCAGGAGCAACTTTGCCGAGCGCTGCCCGAGTCCCAGGACGCCGCGAGGGTCCCCAGGCCCGGCCGGCGCCGGAGAAAGTTCCCACCCGAGCTGAGGCCCCTGCCTCGGGCGCCATCCGGACCGCGACTCGGCCGCGGGCCCGGCTCTCGCACACACACAAAAGATGCTTAATGAGACGACACCAACTTTGCTTGCGCCTCGTCCAAGCTCTGGTCGGTGATGGTCATGATCTGGTGGAGGATGTCGCCGATGTCCTGCTTCCTGCCGTCGCCGTCCGCCCCTTCGTGGCCGTGCGGGGGAGGCGGAAGGGCCATGCCCCCCTGCACCGAGTGGCCGGCCAGGTTCACCCCGGCCAGAGTCTGCAGCATCCTGGATTGATCGTCCATCCCGCCGCGCGCGGGCGGGAGCGGGCGGCGGCGGCGGCGGCTGAGGCGGCGAAGGATGAGGCGGCGGCGGCGGCGGCGGCGGCGGCAGCGGCGACGAGGGAGGAGAAGAAAGAGGGGGAGGGGGAGGGGGAGGCGGCCGCGCGCTCCCCACCCGCGCGGGGAGGGGGCGGCCCGGCCGGCGGGGCCCGCAGCTCAGGCTGTGCGGACCGGCGCCGGCTCCGGCTTCCGCCGCCGCCGAGGCTGAGGAGAAGCGGCGGGCGGAAGCGTCGGGCTCCGCGGCGGAGGCGGAGGCGGCGGCGCCCGCTGCCCTCACGCGGCCGCCGCGCAGCCTCCTCGCCGCCGCGCGCCCTGCCGAGCGGCCCCGCTCAAGTTGCTCCTCACAGCCAGCCGAGTTGCCGGGACACCGCCGCCCCCCGCGCCGGCCCGCGCTCTCCCTTCCCTCGGCCGCCGCCGCCGCCGCTGCCTCGGCCGGGCGGGATCCGAGCCCCGGCGATCCTCGGGAGAGGAGCGGCGGCGGCGGGCAGCGGCGGAGGAACAGGAGGCCAACGGGCGGGCCGCGGAGGGTGAGGGGGGCGAAAGAGGAAAGTTTGGGAGCGGGCAGGCCGGCGCGGCAGGGGCGCGGAGCCCGAAGGAGGGCCCCGGCGGGCCGCGCGCCCGCGACAGCAGATGGACGGGGCGGGAGAAGTCGCCGCCGCCACTGCCGGAGCCGCGCACCCAGTCAGCAGCCGCCGCGGACCGGGCTCGAAGGCCGCTCGGCTGAGGGATTGACAGGCTGCCAGTGCCACTCACTCACTGCGGCCCCGGCGCCCGAAGGGAGGGGCGAGGGCGAGCGAGAAGGCGGGGGGAGCGCTCCGCTGGTCCCGCCCCCGGGGGCGGTGCGCTGGTTGATTGGGCCCTGCGCCTCCCGCCGCAGCTGCTGGCACCGCCCCCCAAGCTCGGCCGGCCTCTCTCTGGCCTCAGCGCCTGAAGCGGGAGAGAGCGCCCCGGGATCTCACTGTGGGTCGCATCCCGACCTCTTGTGATGGGCCGCCCCAGTTAGTCGTTGCGTGGACACCCCGGTTCCTGCTCCCAACTGTTAACGCTCATGGGTACAGGGGTCATGTATGGGCTAGGGAGCAACTCGCTCCAAAGCCAACCGTGTGCTCCCCTGCAGCGCCTGTGAGCCTCACGCCTCGGACTGCGCCTGGTATACTTTCCCGCTCTTCGCGTCAAGAGGTGGTACCTTCTGGGCATCAAACCGTGCGTCCCGGGCCAATCGCATCGCTCTCGGAGAGGAATGGGGCGGGACAGAGTCAAGAAAGACCTGTCGCAATTGGAGCGTTCGAAAGGCCCTGGGTAGAGGCGAGGACAGAGTGGATGGCGGTCCCGCCCTTCCCACGGTCGCCATAGTAACGGAGTGGGCGCTGCTTGGAGTTGGCGCGGGCGCTGGAGCCTCGCGCTGTCCCTCAAAGGGTGACCAGTTAAAAGTGGAACCCTGTTGTCTTGCTTGCTTGCAGACTGAGCTGAGTTCATCTGAGTGCTGTAAACTTTTCCTGAAAGAGGAACATAAGAAAATGTGTCCTAGGGAACTGGGCTGGGAAGGAAGAAATTAGGGTACTTAAAACCCAGGACTTCTAGACTAACACAGTTCTTCATGCGCGCTGCAACTCCTGGTAATCCACTGACTACTCCGTGGCAGCCTTTGTATTTAGGTGCCTTCAAAATATACAGAGGCTGCATAAACGAGATCTTTAGTTCAAAGATATGTTTGTTTAGCAATAGATTGGATTTCATTTTTCAACTTTCACTATGAGTCATTTAATATGAAAGACTGACCACAGCTTTGCACATTTGTAACATCCTTTCGTCCATTATACTATTTCTAAATGACTAAAGGCTCAAATTGTTTGGAATCCAGACTTCCACATCCTGTGAAGACATGAGCTTGCTCTTAAGCTGATTTTCCAACTGGAGGCTTCAACATGATTTCCACACTTCAGGCTCACTAGTCCTAGATTAGTCCTTTGGTTAGTTGTTTCTTAGAAGACTCCTTTTTCCTTCCCTAAACTCCATAGGCTGTCTCACCTGAAACCAAAAATAAGGGTGTTAGGGTATGAAAAATAGCTCTTACTCTGCAGGGTTTAATGTAGGACAAGCAGTTCTTTAAATGCCAGATGGATTCTTGGAATGAAGCAGGCTACTCAGTTCCAGGTTCTTTGCTTCGTATGTTGTGTGGTACTTTTAAATACTCCCCACTGCAAAGCTAATAGCCAAGCTTACAGTTAAGCAAGCTAAAATCCTTACCAACTGCACAGCTGCTGAGGAGGGAGTTCCAAACAATCCACTCTGCTTACTTCCCTCCAAAGAAGACCCTCCTCCGTGTTCATTCATTTTCCCCGCTCTTCTACAGCGCATTTAAGTGTCAAATTTCTGATGCTTCAAGCCCTCATGATGAGTTACTTATAATCATCATCGATTGGGGTTCTCTTTTTTATTCTTAGCTTGTTTTTCAAAGCTTGTCATCAAGTCCTTATCCATTTTTGCATAAAGGAACAAAACAAGCAGACATGCTTTCATAATTCTCCAATGCTGAAGATGTAAAACCACAGAATTCTATCCGAAAGATGCTTTCAACTCTAAGATTCCTTCGAGCTCTAAAATTCAATGATCCTGTGACTCACGAGTAAGCTTCCTTCCTGCCCGCCTTCTAGGTTCATAATCTTGACTAATCAGTCATGAGGATGAGACTAATTAGCAATGAAGATTTATGGTTGCTTGTAGCCCACTGCAAACAATGAGTTATCTCAGCAAAGCAAGATATAGATAGATAGAGAGATAGATAGAGAGATAGATAGAGATATAAATGTAAATAAAATTAAAGAAACACTTAAGCAAATAAAGGCAATTGGGAACTATGGGCTATGTAAACAAACTGGAGCATAAAAGCATAAATTAGAATTCAGAAAACATTTAAGCAAATGCCAGCAATTATAGATAAAACAAACTTGTTAAATGTCTAACATCTGTAGTTAGGTTATGACACACACCTCTAAAACCATGGTCATTCAGTCATGTGCAAAGTTGATATCATAATTCTGCATTAAGTGATTGGATCAGATTGGCCTTCTGTTTGAGATACTTCTCTCTTGTTACAAATATGGGTTGCCATGAAAGCCAGAGGGTCCTAGAAAGGATTCTCTCACAGGCTCATTGACAATTACCATTGATTTAAAGCATAAATTCTTTTGGATTGGCTTCCAAGTCCCAATAAACAGTGTCAACTAATTACAGATGCTCCAAGATCTCTTGTGCTTGTGCCAGTTTCTCATATTGGATGTTGCCTTATCTCCGCTCAGCAATCTGAGTCACACGGTTGGCGCCTTCAAAAATAATAGAATAGAATCTTCATTAAGTACCTGAATCCATCTTCGCTTTTTCTAAGGCAATGATTATTAAAAAGTCAACGAAAATGTAATTTCTTTTGGTGAGTGGACGTTCTTGTAAAGTTAACAGTGACAAAGTGGTGAAGCCTACGTGAGAGCTGCTTCATAGCCTTCCCTTTCCACGAGTTTATATGAACATCGCCATCACTTCTATCATCAACGTGGCAATTATCACAGCAGACGCCATGATCGAGCAGTTTCCTAAGGTGGAGCGCTGCTCTGTGCTCCCTTTGCTTCATCTTATTAGAGCCTGACAAAGCCCTACTTGTTCGGGATTATTATTAAATAAGGACTAGAAGGAGAGAAATAAAGAACTTTCACTAGATCGGAAAACCAGTCAGTACTAGAATTTGAACTCAAATTTTAATCTCTGAAGCTGCAAAAACTACTCTATAAAATGCTATGCAAAAAAGTCACTTAATTAAAACTATAATTACATAGCCATAACAGATTCACTGAAAATTAGCAAAAAATAAGTAACTGGGTGTTTAATAAAATGAGATCAACAACTCTGTTATGTCTCATGAGAGAAAAGGAAAGAAATGGAGACCAAAAACAGCCGAGCCACTTAGGACCCCACCTTTCTGAAGCTTTTCTATCTGCCTGTCTTTGCTAATCTTCATCAGCTCTGAACCTCCGGAGTACATTGTACTGTGTTGTGTTTGCTCTTGATCCACATGTTAGTTTTCTCATATGGTTCACAAGTTTGTGAAGGAGAGGGTATTTTTAGATGTGATTTTAACACCACTGTTTTGGATAAAAATAACCTAGATGTCTAAGGAAGTGTTACACCAAGTTGCCACATTAGGGAAACTGACTCGGTGTCTATTTCCCATTGCTCTAGGAATGACACTTTAGGACTAGTCTTTACAGTCAATAACATGTGTGACATGTGATAAATGAGCATCTTCTGAAGACAGATTTGCTTGAGTAATCAAAGGGTCAGTGAGAAACAGTACACCTTTCTACAGTGCAGTCCTTAAAAGACAATGTTTGTTGCAACACGTAATTTCTGTAAAGTTTGAGAGAGAGAGCCCATCTCTTATGTCCTTTGATTCCTTGTGGCATCTAAGGAAGCAGTGTCTCATATACAGCAGGCCTTGGGCCAACACTGTCAGTTGCTTGCCTGTCATCTACTGGCTCACCTTCTTCCATGATGACTGATTTTATTCCGAAGGCAGCGTGCTCAGTCCCAGGCAACATCTGAGACAAGTATGAACATCCTGACCCCTGTCAGAAGGAGGGATGATTTTGCAGATTTAATGTTTAAAAAGGGTACAGTACAAGGAGAAAAAGGAATAACTATTATGGCTCTTCTCTCATTCCATGTTCTGCTCTTTCCATCTTTGAACAAAATCTCAATCCTGGAGTGGGTACAGTAGCACTCTTGTGTTAATAAAATGACCATATGGAAATGAAATCCACATGATTTGATGGTTTGTCTCGGTGGTCTCCCTCTCAGAACTCATAATCACAGTCTAATCATGAGAAAAAATATTAGACAAATCTCAACTGGAAGACATTCTGCAAAATGTCTGCCCAATATTCCTTCGAATTGTCAGGAATATCTGAAAAACTGGCATGACCGAGAAGTGAAGGGCACCTAATGACCAGGTGTAACCTTGTATCCTGGATTAGATTCTGGAACATAAAAAAAAGACAATTAACAATACCACATTACTGTTGGCTCATTAATTTTAACAAATGTATTATATTAGTGTAAGATGTTAGTAATAGGGAAAACAAGGTTTAGGTATTAAAGAACCCTGTACTAGCTTCTCATTTTTTGGTAAATAGCCTATAATAAAACATTTGTCAAAAACAGAAATAATCATGATATGTGGGGCAGAAACATAGAGCGAGACCCTAGGTGTCTGCAGGCATTGGTGAATATCGGAAGCAAACCAGCAGTTGCCTACCCCTGGATTTCTAGCTTTGTAAGTTCAGTTCTTGTTTTAAAAACGCTGTTGTTAGAGTTTTCTATGTCTTACAGCATATCTGATATAGCACTACAAACACTTAAAGGAAGGAAGGGTGGATGGATAGTTGGAATAACATAGCACAATGCCTGAAACATAGTAGCAGCTACCACAGGTGAGACTATATTGTATGATTAAGGAAAAAAAATTGAGCAGGGCATGGCAGTGTACCTCCCTTAGTTCCAGCTAGTTAGAAGGCTGAGGCAGGGGGATCACTTGGGCCCAGGACTTCAAGGCCAACCTAGGCAATATAGAAAGACACTGTCTCAAAAAAAAGAGTATTTTGTTTCCTTGTTTGTTTGTTTGTTTGTTTAGCCAGGTGTGGTAACACATGCCTGTAATCCCAGCTACTCTGGAGCTTGAGGCAGAAGGATGGCAAATTCAAGGCATAGCAACATAGCAAAATCCGCCCCAACTACCCCCAATTTTTTAATCTGTTGTGTGTTTTGGGCTCCTGGGAGGAACCACGAGGTAATCTCTAAAACTCTTGGCATTTACCAAGTGATAGAAATCCTTTATTATTCATGAGCCCTTGGATCACACCTAACTTTCTGCTAAAGAGGTAATACAGGATGGCAGTTGATCACCAACCTTGTGTTGAAAAGTTAGGGTTTTGAGCCGGCTCCACCATCCAGAAGAAAGGAGCTAGAAATTGGCTTAATTGATATGACCTACATAACAAAACTCTAATGAAAACACTGAGTACCAAAGCTAGGATGCTTCTTAGTTGGCAAATACATAAATCTATCCAAAGCTGATGAGCCTTTATACCAGGTGACAAGCATTGAAGATCTGTATTCAAGATTTTCACAGACCTTGCCCTTGATCTTTTCATCTGACTGATCCTGATGTGTACCCTCTATAACAATGCTCCAATACTAAATTTAGTGCTTTGCTAAGTTTGGGGTCTTTCAAGCAGATTGTTGAACCTGAGAGGGGTATAGGAGCATCCAAATTAGTAGCCAGTTGATCATAGAGAGAGATGGCCTGGAAATCCCTGAACTTGTTACTGGAATCTGAAATGAAACAGTCCTGTTGGGCACCATGTCTTTAACTGGTCTAACACTAATTCCTGGTAGTTCACTTCTAGATTTTGCCAATTCGCTAGGAGATCAAAGGGGCAGGGGAGAAGATAAAGTACATAGAGCAACTGTGGTAGGAACAGCTGGTTACCTCTTGCAACATCTGTGACATTAGGAATCAATTTTTTTTAAACTGGGGATTGAACCCAGGGCCTTGTGCATGCCAGACAAGGGCTGTGCCACTGATTTTTTTTTTTTTTTTTTTGGTACCAGGGATTGAACTCATGACCTCGCACTTGCCAGGCAGGCACTTACACCATTGAGCTAAATCCCTAGCCCCTGTACCACTGATCTTATCCCTAGACTTTTTATTTTTTATTTTGGAACATGTTCCTGTTTAGTTGCCCAGGCTAGCCTTGAATTTGCAATCTTCCTACCTAAGCCTCCAAGCTCAGTTTTTAACTACATGTCTGTTTAGGACTAATAACATCTCCCTGCCCTCCTTGAGGTTTAACCATGAGATGGAGTTCTGGCCTTTAAGAGATACATGGAAGTATTATGCAGAGTGTCTAAGAAGCCTACTTAATGGGAAATCATTTGATTAAGAAGGATTTTCCCTCCCTAACCACCTCCCCAGCATACGTTGATGGCTAGAGGCCCAGGATTCAAGTAGGACCATGGGAATAGAGGCTGTGTAAGGAATAATGAGGCAGAACCCTGAAAACTGCACACCCCTGATAGCACCATGAAGCCACCATTCACAGGACGGTACCTGCCCTTGATTGCCTCCTCCAGACATTGCTAAGAAAGGAACAAAATTCCATCTTATTTAAGCCAGTGCTGTGTACATATTCACAGGAGGTGTAGGCAATCGACCCTAGTTAGACACCAGCCTGTGTCTAAGAAAGAAAGAGTACAGCTTAGGTGTTAGCCATCATTAAGAGGTCTGGATCTGGAATCAGTCAGATATGGGTTAGAACCCTTCCTCCACCACTGACCAGCCACTTGGCCTTGGCCAGGTTATTTAACAACTAAGCTTTCTCATCTGTAAATGGCAATAATAGTAATTACACCCACCACAATAAGCTATTGTAAAGGCAAGTATAACAATGGATACAGTGTTCCAACTGCATTATAAAAGGTAGATCTCTCATTTTCCCAATTCTTCACACTCCTATGTGTAGTCCTTCATCCTCGAGTGCTTGTTCAAGTGTTCTCTCTCTCTCTCTCTCTCTCTCTCTCTCTGTCTCTTGCTCGCTCTCTCTCCTCTCTGTCTGTCTGAAAGGCTCTTGCTAAGTTGTCCAGCTTGGCCTACAATCTTTGATTCACCTGCCTCAGCCTCCTCAGTAGTTGAGATTGCTGGTGTGCACCACCATGCCTGGCTGGCATTTTTTTTTTTTAATGTCTCTTCCATTTTCTTTTGTCTTCCTTCCCCTTCCTTTTCCCTTGTCCTCTGTCGTCTTCTCTCAGCTTTTCTATCTCTTCTCTTTTTCTTCTCTTTTTTTTTCTTCTACTCTTTCACTCCCCCAACCCGCAATGAGGCATGAATACCAGCTCCTGGTCCACCCACATAGTACTAGTAGCATCCATTAACTGGGTCTCATTCCCACAGCCTTCCCAAGGCTTCAAACAGGTCATATTCCTCTCTTTGTGAGTTCTCTATCGCTGTAAAATAACTTACTGTCATGGTTTATGTCAGTGGCCCCCAAGCCGCATGCAATCATAGGTTTGTGATTGGTTCATTGTCTGGCTCTGGGATTGGTGGTGTGAGCGCTAAACCCGCCCATGGGTGGAGCCAGGATATGATGTAAGGGCAGGAAGAAGGTGTGTCTCTCTCTCTTGCAGGTTTCCACCTTGCTGTTTGCAGCTTCCATGAATGGCGTCCCAACTCGCCTCCCTGCCTTGGAGCCAACTGAGTATGGACTGAAACCTCCAAGAACTTCTTTCCTTCTCTAACTTTGAGCATCAGGTATTTTGTCTCAGCGATGAGTAAAAAGTAACTAAGACACTACCCAAAACTTGTTGGCTTAAAATAGCTACCTATTATCTTAGTGTTTATGTTGGGAACCTGGACTCAGCATAGCTGGATGCCTCTGGTTTAGGGTCTTGAAAAAGACTAAAGTGAAGGTGAGAGTCATCTCAAGGCACAGCTGGGAGAAGATCCATTTTTCAGCTGAGTCACGAGATCCAGTCTATACTGGGGAAGAAGGGCTTCAAACACGAATATCAGGAGCTGGGGGTTACTAGGGACCATCTTGAAGGTAGCCTAACGCACTGCAAATTTAATTTGCATCGCCAAATCAAATCATGTCATGATTCTAGCCTGCTCATTCCCACTCCTATCCCTGGCTGTCTACCTGTGCAATGTACTTCTTAGCAGAGCCTTTAAGGTCCCTGATAAACCATCCCAGGTCTATCTCTCCAGCTTTATTTTTCCATAATTCCCCATGTTATAGTCAACCCTAATACGGTCTGACAGGGGCTGGGGATTTAGCTCAGTGGTATAAACACCTGCCTTGCAAATGCATGGTCGCAAGTTCAATCTCCAGTACCGATTTAAAAAAAAAAAAATACTGTCTGATCTCCTGCCCTCTCCTCATGTGGTTTTCCTTCCAGCGAGTCCTTCCCAAACCTTACCATCAACAGTAGTGTTATCAACCTCTGTATGAAGCTCCTTCACATACAGCCTCAATCTGTCCTCTAAATGACTCAAGTTTTAAACCAAGTAACAGTAAACTTATAAAGTTTAAAAAAACAAAAACATGGACACTTAAGAAACACTTGTCAATTCCCATTTTGCAGCTAATTAAAACTTCACATTAGGTGGGTGTTAACCTCCTAATTAATAGTTGCAGAAACTGAGAACTAAAGGTGCCTAATAACTTCACTCAGTTTCCCTGGCGGGTAAGTGAATTGTGATCTGAACAAGTCATCTGCTTCAACATCCTCACGACTAACCATGATGCTGCACTGACTCTAAAGGATATATGTCACCTGTCCAAGATGAAACCATTACAAAGTGACAGAGCAGATGGAGACCCGGGATAGCTGAGCCTTTCTACTGGCTACCTGAGGGTGCAAGTGTCTCCTCAAGGAAGCCTTTGTTAGCCCCGAAATGGAGTTAACACTCTCTCTTTGGGTCCCCAGCATAATTTAAATTCTTATAGCTTTACGCAAACAATGGTTAAAATATATGTAGCATAAAATTTGCCATTTTAAAAATACAATTCAGTGGGACCAGCTATATGCAATTGTGCAACCATCACTGTTACCCATCTTCAAAACTTTTTCATCTTCCCACCCTGAAATCCTGTCTCCTTTAAGCACTAACTCTCCAATCCCTCCTCTTCCAAGTGCCTGACAACCACCATTCTACCTTTGATCCCTATGAATTTGACTCTCCCAGGGACCTCCG
Organism: Dolichotis patagonum; assembly: GCA_004027295.1. Classification (NCBI taxonomy): domain Eukaryota; kingdom Metazoa; phylum Chordata; class Mammalia; order Rodentia; family Caviidae; genus Dolichotis; species Dolichotis patagonum. The sequence continues at coordinate 26,048 of PVJX010010869.1, read as the reverse complement.
ATAAGTGAAATTATGCATTATCTGTCCTCTTGTGACCGACTATTTTGTTTTAAAGTTTATCCATGTTGTAGCACATGTCACAAATTTTTCCCCCAGAATTTCCTTTCTAAATCCAGGCATGTCAGCATATGCCTGTAATCACAGCAGTCAGGAGGCTGAGGCAGGAGAATAACCATTGAGTTCAAGACCAGCCTGGCCTACACAATGAGACTCTTAAAGGATTCCTGCTTTAGCTTTGACAATTTTTTGGCACTACTTAAGTTCTAACCCAAGACCTCCACACCAAACTATATCCTCAGCCTTCTTTCACTTGTTTGTTCTGAGACAGGATCTCACTAAGTTGTAAACTGACCAAACTCGGTGCACTCTTCGATCCTCCTGCCTCAGCCCTCCCGGAGTTGCTAAGGTTACAGGTGTGCAAAACCACATCCAGCTTTAGTTTCAAATTTTGAGAAATGTATCTAGAAGTACAAGTTCTGGGTCATATCATTACTTTTTTTGAAGAACTGACATGCCATTTTCCATATCAGCTATGTCATTTTACTTCTCACCAAGTGTAAATCTATATCTTTTAATATAACTTCTAGGAATGTGTCTTATATGTTCTTCTCCTTGAAGTAAAGTTCTTTTGGCATTCAATTTTATATCCTGAGCAACACTTAGCATATAATGACACCTCGAAAATATTTTTTTTTGTTTTTTGGTACCGGGGATCGAACTCATGACCTCACGCTTGCCAGGCAGGCGCTTAAGCCACTGAGCTAAATCCCTGGCCCACCTCGAAAATATTTGTTAAATAAATGAATAAATAGGTATAAAAATCACTCTCAAAACAAAGGAACCTGTTTTTAATTGAAACATACTAAAAACTTCAGAAAAGATCTAACTAGCTGCTCTAACAGTGCCTAGAGAGGTTTTTTTTTTTTTTAAGCCAGTACATAAATCTCGAGTTTCATTTCTTAAAAACAAGTGACTCCACAGTATATCTCTTTTTATCTCACCAGCTTCTTGTCAACACTAGGTTCATCTCCTAGTCCTGTTTTTTTTTTCCTAGGCTTACCATAAAACTGATTTAAAGTAAAAGTTTCTTCAAGAATTATGCTACAATATGCTGATACGAAAATAAATTTTCTAAAAAAATTTTTTTACCCATAAGGGGGCCATCAAAGATTGCCTGGTAATATTTCCTAAGAACTTATGCACAGGTTATAAACTTCCTTCTGTCAGGAGCAACTGGATGATACTTTTGATTAGCTCTTCCATTTTGAATTTATACGTTAGATTTAAATGTAGAAACAATTAAAGTAGACACAAAACATTTTTTTTTGGTGGTGGTGGTGATTCTGGGGACTGAGCCGAGGGCCTTCACATCCAGTCCTTTTTATTTTTTATTTTGAGGCAGGGTCTCATTGTGTTACTAGTTACCGAAAGCAGATTAAATTTCAAGCCTTCTGACTCAGCCTGTCAGAGTCGTAGGACTATAGATGTGTGCGACCATGCCAGGCCAAAAGGCTAATAAATAATAAATTTGTGTTGTAGGTTAGAGTACTGATTCCAGTGTACATTTAAGATTTTACTTTTTCAGAGACAAACAGCATATTACCTTACAATGTTATTTCTACCATGTTACGTGTGTGTGTGCGCGCGCGTGTGCACGCACACAGTGCTGGGTATTGAATACAGGCCCCTTAAATGCTAGGCAAATGCTGTACCACTGAGCTACTGCTCCAGCCTCCATGTTACTATTAACAAAAAGGAAGAGACAGCGATACCATGAGATAAGAATATAGGCAAAAAGGTTAGGTAGTTGTATAAATTTAAATTATATAAGCTTCAGGAACTGTTATCTGTGTTTATTCCCAGATGTAAAAAACAAAACAAAATACCTATTAAATAGATGCCCAGTCCACCCCAACCCCCTTCCTCTTAACCTCACATCTACCCCGTGAGTCCTATAATCATGTTTCCTACCACATGGGACAACCTTCCTAGCCTGAGCTCATGGGACCAGGGCTAAAAGTGTCCTTTTGGGAAATTTGTCCTTGTACCTAAAAGACACTGATTTGTTTGCTGAATCCTGGATGTGGAGCCCCTAGGCTTTATAGAAGGGCCTATTAGCCAATGGCCCAGGCAGAAGCAGAGAAAAATCACTTGTAAACTGAAGTCTTCTGAAGATGCAGCTCAGCCTGGAAGGGAGCAGGGTGTGGTGTGATGCAGGCAGGCTGGCAGCTGGACAGCTCCCAGGGCTCTAAAGGCCTCCCAGCTTCTGGTTCCCATGGCACCAGACAGTCAATCCAGAGCCCCACAGTCTTGACTGGGCCACCACCACCTGGTTCCTGGAAGATGACTGAATCCTGAGTCAGAGATGTATCAGAGACAGGCAAAGAGTTAAACTGAAGGGTGTGATTGGATGGGGTGCTATCAGGGAGGTTCTGGAGGTTTGAGCTGGGAGAAACTAGGGAGGGGCAGAAGTAGAGGCACTGAGGAGGCAGCTGCTGGTTTGAGGAGGGAAGATGTGCTCAGTTATGCACATCTGGAGCATGTGTGGCCTGCATCATGACTCAGGAACAGACGTAACCTCAGAAGCCAGGTCTGGACAGAGAGAGAGACCCAGGAATTATTAACATCTCAGTGAGCATTCATGGCAATGCAAGAGATCATGTTGTGAGAGGGTGAAATCCCCCCAAAACACAGACCCATGATAGATCAACAACAATTAAGGGACAGATGAAGAAAACAGGAGGCCTAAAAGAGACTTTGAGGTGGGGTAAAATGCAGCAAAGCACAGCAGCACAGAAACCTAGAGGTGGTTAATAGGAGAGAAGGTCCACAGCTCAGCTGACTTGGTCTGTGGTGTCCAATAGGTTTAGTGATATGGCAAGCACTGGAGACCCAGTGAAAGACACTGGCTCAATGAGTCAACAAAGGAGTGAATGGGAAGGAGAACTGTGGACTAGAGCCCATAGTTCTTTGGAGAAATTCAGTCCCAAAACAGAAGAAGGGTAGAGGGCTAGAGCTGGAAGGCAATGTGGGGTTGGAGATTTGAGAAGATCAGAAAGAGGCCTAAGGATGTTTCAGTGGCTCACAGGTAAAGCCTGAAGCAGGAGAGGTGGAAAAGTGTCCCCCACTGAATGAGGTGTTGGGGAAGTAGAAAGGATGGGCGCGTACCTCAGTGACGCTGCTCTTGTTGCAATATCCACGGAAAAGAGGGAGAGCATGACAGTGTCAGTCAAACTTGGGAGCTTTGGAACCAAAATGACCCTTCTGAGTTGTCCTGAGTTGGGTCAAGACAGCTGAACTTTTGTACTCTTGCCTCCCTCAGTTAGAGAGGCTACCCTGACAGGGCAATGACTTTGGATGAGGTGACTCTGCAGCTGAGGCAATCCCTAAAGGGACCTGATGGCTGAGGACCGCCTCCAGATGACAGTCCCAGGACAGGGCAGTGAGTCTTTCACAGAAAGGGATCTGCAAGACACAACACGAGGTCCAACACATTCCTCTCCTTTACCATAAAAAGTAAGTTCAAGTTCCTCGGCCTTGCATTCAACTCCCTCCATCCCCTGACTTCTGCCTGCCACTGCAGGATTCCCTGGCACCTTAGAGTACAGCTCCACTCACCCATCCCTTTGTTCCTTTCCACTGCTCTGTCTGAAATGATTCTAGTGATAACCTATTTCTCCTTCAAAATCCAATTCAGAAGTTGCTGTTTCTGGGAACCCCTCCCTGCTTCTCCTGGGTAAGAGGGACTCTCCGCTTGGTTTCTCCTCCTTGTGTGTATTTCTGCCTTTGCTCTGAATTACCCTGTGTTGTCAGTTATGTCTCTGACAGACTAGCCTGGGAGCTCTCTCAGTGCAGGGACACTGTGTGAATGATGTTGGTGTCCCTGGCCTATGTCCTGGGTAAAAAGGAGCGACCAAGTTAACAAATATATGAATGAATTAATAGATAAATGAACAAGTGAGTTGGCAGAACTTGGGCTCAGTAGGCTGACTAGTTTAGAGATTGGTCCCAAAGAAGGTGGGCAGTCATTTTACAAACATGCTCAGTGAACACAGTGTTGCATGAATGACCAAGAGTCTTTTCTGGTAGATGGAAGCAGTAGGCTTTCTGGGACTCAGTGGTCCACAAAAGGAAGAAGTAGCTTTTGAAGGGGGAACTGAGGGTGGAAGCCAGGGTGTTGCATAGGCAAGGTAAGTGCTCCAGCATTGAGCTATACTCCAGCCTAGGTTGTAGTAATTTGATTCCAAGTAAAAAAAGAAGTAGGGGAGGCTAGGGATGGTGGGAAGGTACTCTGCCTCCATGGAAATGGGACTGTAGCACTTGGCCATGGGTATGAAGACAGGCTGTCCACCTTATAACGGTCCAGGAAAGACAAGAGTGTGGGGATCTAGCCCTTGCCTTCATTTAAGGCCAGCATCCAGTGCCAGAGGGATGGGAAAGGGGAAATGACAATGGGAAGACAGCAGGCCTGGAGCTTCTCTACGCCCACTGCAAGCCGGAATCAACAAGAGTCATGCCCTGTTGAGTGTGGCGCTGTCTTTTGGGCTTGTCTGGGTTTCATTATGTGGGATGTCAGTTTCTTTCCTCTCCCTTTTCTTCCACAAACACTTGTTTTCTTGTTTCCTCTTTACAGTGCCCCTTTCATATCAGTTGTATGCTTTTATGTAATAAACAGTGATACAGACCTGACCGTGGCAGAGTTCTTGGCACTTTAGAAATGGAAATGCATTTGATCTTCATAACAGCACACTGAGATCTTGTTTTATGGTTGAGAAAATGGAGCTACGGGGATTGAGAAGTAAATGATTATTTGTATTCCCAAGACACAGGTATTTTTTCTTTTGTTCATCAAGTCTTTGATTGCCTGTCTCAGACAAGGCCCTATGCCAGGCAGTAGAGTTCCATGTCAAGTAAGAGAAGAGATGATCCAGTCCACCATAGTATCTGGTCCTGAGTTTTGTCCCTGAGGCTTGGTAATGACAGGTCCTCTCTGTAGGTTCTTCTTGCTGATATTTATAGAAGTTCTTTATCATTTTTATGCACCTTCATCATTTTGAAGTCCCTCATGTCTGCTCCTAAAGGAAGTACTGTAGCAGAGAAAGAAAAATTTCCCATTCTTAGAAGTAAGCAGAATACTTACATTCTTGCCCTCTTCCTGCTTTTGTCCATCCATCTCCTCTACCTGTAATGCTGACTCCACCAGTCCCTCTCTGCTATCATCTGTGACAGTAGTGACTTTTCAGAGAGCTTTGCTAACTGTGCCCACTTCCAGGATGATAAGACATTTGGTAAAAGTGTACTGGGGAGATTATCTCATTAAATTTTCACAGTACTCCAATGAGAAAGATATTATTGTCTGTATATTGTAAAAAGAAAATCAAGCTCAATAAAGAAAATAATTTGCAAGGCATGGTGGCACACTCCTGTAATCCCAGCACTAGGGAGGCTGAGGTAGGAGGATTGGCATGAGTTCAAGGCCAGCCTGGGCTACTCAGTGATTTCAAGGCCACCTCAATTAGATAGCAAGACTTTGTCTAAAAAAATAAAAATAAAGAAAGAAAAAGAATTTCCCCAAGGTCACCCAGCTAGTAAGTATCAGAGCTGGGATTTGAACCCACATCTAACTGACTCTAAAATCCAAGCTAGATTTTTTTTTCCTCCGTTCTTTTTATTTTATTGCATTAGAAATTTATTTCATTCACATATACAGAATATAAAACCTATCTTCACAATGAATTATGCCTCTCTGCTCTCGTTTTTCAATGCAAAAATTAATGGCCACTTCCTGAAAAAAACTGAAATAAATCCACAGCCCCACACCCTTAATCAGTGTATCACACAGCTGTTATTTGAGCTTTTGTTTCTGGAACCCTTGGATATTCAACATATATTCCACAATTATGCAGTTGCTTATGCTCTTCAGTTGTCTCATGTGAATTTCTTGTTTGCTTAGCTTGATTTTATCCCCTGTGATGCACACAGTAAATGCATAATAAATGTTTGTTGAATGAATGGATTTTACATGTATCTTGCTGAAATATACACAGCTCTGTTTGATTCACTAGAGTGGCATACCCGAACAAGAAATAATTTTTCTTAATGTGTCCCTTATAAATTGAACCCGACCATATTTGATTAATTTCACATCATGCATTTTTATTGCACCAATCACTCTGGTATCAGGTCATATTTATTTTAAAAACAGATTCACAAAAGGTGCAGGGCTGGAGTGACACTGTAAATATGTTAATAATAAAAATAATACTGGGGATATTTTACTGGAAACTCGCATGCTAATGATCAGTAAGTGTATTCTATGGAAATATGTTTGATTTACAATGCAATTAATTTCAAAATATTCAGATACCATATCATATCTTCAACACTCAGATAATGAAAACTAGAAATGAATATTCAGGCTATAATATCGGAGGAACAAAAATCACCTTAAAGACCTTTGGCATTTTAGTTAGAACAATAGCCCAGTCACTGGAAATGATGCCACTGTCAGATCTAATGCTCCAGATTAGGAAGTTCCTGCTGGGCATTTGCGGTGATTTTGTGCTGCGAAGAGCACGTGTGTATGCATTCAGCCCTCACCGTGAAAAATACTACATATTATCTGGTGACCAAAGAGCCCTGGCACCTTCAATCATGCGACGAAAGGCTTTGGGGGTTTCTCTTTCTAGAGAAAGCAGAAGTCTTTCATGTCAACTCACATCGTGGGATGTGCGAGTATTTCCATAGTGAGATATTCAGCCCAATCTTGGGCCCTAGCTAAAAAGAAAATGCATTTTTTTTTTACCCTGTTCAAACTGCAAGAAATAAAAAATGTGTTTCATTTGGTATTTCATCACTCAGCTCTGAAGCTGTCTAAGGAAGCGGGCACTGTTATGCACACTTTGGGGCAAGATGCCCATTTTGGGTGACAGGATTGATAAAGTTGACTCTGCCTCACATCAAAGAGCAGAGAGGGCAGACGCTGTGGAGCAGTTGAGCGCCACTAGGATCTCCACGTCAGCACAAACGCTTGCGATTTTCCCTCATTTATTGAGGATGGAGCTGCCCTGCTGTACATGCACCAGACTTAGAGCTGGAACTATTCGGCATATTAAACAAATCCTAAGTATAACTCTGATAAGAAAGAAAAATTTAATTATAAAAAGGAGACTCAAGTTTGAGTTTTAATTGTAAGAAAGCACGTGTGTTTTCTTGTTTCTCTGGCAGTAATTTTTCAGCCTAAAAGGAATATTGTGGAATCAATTATACTCTTTGGAAGAAGATGGAGAAGAAGTAGAAAAAAAAAAGAGGAGGAAGAGAAGGAGGAGGAAGGGAGAGGGAAGGAAAAGGAGGAGGCAGCAACAGCAAAAGAAAGGAAAAATAAACAAAAGGACTAAAACTGAGTCTTTAAGAAGAGCAGTTCCACAGTTTAGTAACCAAATTATATCCCCTGAGGACCAGAATCAGGGAAAAGAAAGTAATAGAAAATATAAGAGCTTTGTGTTGTAAGCCTTTTAGTATCACTGTACCTTTAATCTCTGGGTACCTTTATGCTGAGAAAAATAAAAATTCAATTTAGAAAAAATAATAAAGTGAGCTACATCCAGTGAGAAAAATTAAAACAAAATATCGCACTACATAGGAAAACTTGTTGATGATGCCTACATGTTTTGTGGTGAACCATCAACCTCTCCAACTTGGAAACCTTTTTATTCTATGGGTGTTATTTTAAGTGCCCTCAAGAGGGAAAGGAAAAGATGAGCACTTACTCAGGAAAATCTGCATTTCTGGGGAATGTTTATTACACAGCAATTGGCACAACAGCATTGCTGTTTAACCTTCCTCCTCACTGGTGTGTTGAGGGCTTCCTATGGGGCACCATACCATGGTTAGGGGTCGGAGTTTTGGACAGACCAGAGTTCAAAATCCATGATCATACAGGTGATCATGAACAAGGCCCCTAACTGTTTTCAGGCTCAGTTCCTTGTCTCTGAACTGGACACAGTTATAGGACCCCTCTGAGAGGGCAGTGTTAGCATGAAAGGAGATGTGGCCTGTGCCTGGGTGTGGCTGAGAGGGAGAGCACTTGTTTACCTTGGGTTGGATGATCCCCAGCAACACACACACACACACACACACAGTGTCAGCACACAAGGATGCATGTGAAAAGATGGTTTACATATCCACAAACATGAAGGGGACATCAGGTCAAGATTTTTCCCCTCTGTACTAGGGAATGAATATAGGGCCTTGCACATGCTTGGCAAAGACTAAATCACCAGTGCCCTCCTTTCCTTTCCTTTCCTTTCCTTTCCTTTCCTTTCCTTTCCGTTTTTCTTTCCCTTTACCCTTCCTTATTTCCCACTTCTTTTCTTCCCTTCCCTCCCCTCTCTTCCCTTCTTCTTCTTTCTTTCTTACTTGCTTGCTTCATTTTGACACAGGGTCTCACTAAGCGGCCCTGGCTGGCCTCCTTGTGCCTCAGTATCTAAAATAGTGAGATCACAGTGGGCATCGCCACTCCTAGACCCTATCTCATGTTTTAAACTCCTGTTCTGTTTTTGCAACATGTTATGTGCAAATCACACCATTTCCTTGGTACCTGCCAAGTTCTGATGTTTTATTTCCCTGTTCCTTCCAGAACGTCCTCTGTAGACCAAGTTGCTTTTTACCCTCTGAGCAGTGTGCTTCAGTGCTGCCTTCTGCCTCCTGGAAGGTAATTTGTGAGGGCCAGCATGACTTGTTTTACCTGGAATTGATAACATGGAAAAAGAAACATCAACCATGTTAATGCTTTTTTAGTTTTTAATGACCATGCCATTTAAGAGAATTAACTTACTGTTTCCCAGTGTGGGTCGTGGTAGTAAATAGAATTGTTCCTAGGTTCCTAGGTTGTCATCATCATGTTGTTGGATTCTTCCACTCCGATCCCCAAAGAAGCAAGCAAGTAAGAAAGAAGAAGAAGGGAAGAGAAAGGAGGAAAGGGAAAGAAAGGAAAGGGGAAAGAAGGAAAGAGAAAAGGAAAGGGAAAGGAAAGGAAAGGAAGGGAGAGGAAAGGAAAGGAAAGGAAAGGAAAGGAAAGGAAAGGAAAGGAGGAGTGCACTGGTGATGTAGTCTTTGCCAAGCATGTACAGGGAGGGAGGGCAAAGCCAGGCTGGGATGAGTCCCGGTGCTGCAGTGTGGCTCAATCTAATGTGTTTATTGTATTTGTTTTGTGGTACTTGGGATGGAACCTAAGATCGCTCTACTACTGAGCTATATCCTTGTCCTTTTGTAAAAAAATGTTTTTAAATTTTGGTACAGAGTCTCAAAGTTGCCCAGGCTGGGCTCAAACTTGCAGCCTCCTGCCTCAGACTTTCCAGGGCCAGGATGACAGGTGTGTGCCACAGTGTCCAGCAAGAACTCGGATTTTTAGGTGATGTTGGAGGACAGGGGGAGGTTAGAAAAGCAAGTTCAACATAGGGCTGTCATTCCAGGGACCCTATTGGAAGGAAGAGGGCAAAAGCAGTTGAGAAGTGGCCAACAGGAAGGGCTAGTTGGCTTGGAGTTTCCTGGTGTTGAGCTTGCTTATAGATCTCAGCTTTTGTAGTGCCAGTGGAAGGGAAGGAAATGGTCGTTGAAAGGGTCTGGAAAGTGGGGATGTAGAATCCAGACTGATGTCACATCAGAGTGTGGAAAGAAGCCACATTAGGACACAACAGAGTTGTGATTAAGAGTCCAGGATCACAGTGTTCAGGCCCAGGTGTGTGTGTGTGTGTGTGTGTGTGTTTTACTAGCTGTGAATTTTTTTTTTTTTGTACTGGGGATTGAACTCACAACCTCGTGTTTGACAGGCAGGCACTTATGCTGCTGAGCTAAATCCCCAGCCTACTAGCTGTGAATTTGAGAGGATTCCTCCTCTACTGCAAATTTTCTCATCTGTGAAATGAGAACACTACAGTTAGAATACTTAGCTTACATGGCAACTATAAGACTCAAAGATCATACTTATAAACACTTCACTCAAAGCTGCATTTCTGTTCACATCATCAGTGAGCCACCTCTGATCATCCTACCCACTTAAAAAGTGTAGCTCAGCCAGCACTTCTAATGTACCTTCTTAGCTTCATTCCCTCTACTTCTTAGCTTCATTCCCTCTACTCTTTTTGTGGGACCCAGGATTAAAGGCAAGGCCTTCACACTGAGTTACATCCCCTTTTTAATTTTGAGATCAGGTTGCCAAATTGGGACCCTAGTTTGTGATCCTTCTGCTTCAGTCTCCCAAGTGCTGGATTACAGGTGTGTATCACTACAGCTGGCTAATATTTTCAGTTCTGTATCATCATTCTTCCTGTATTAAAATGTAAATTCTATGAGGGGAGAGTCTTTTGTCTCTTCTGTTCTTTGATTCTATCTGTTCCTGACACCTAAACACAATGCCTAGCTAGATGCTCAATAAATTTATTAGTGGAGTCAGTAAGTGTTGGCCAGTGTTCTTAATTATCATTCCTGGGTTGCTAGCCCTTTCAGCTAGGAAAGCAGGGGGAGGTAAATACTGAAACATCGAGGTGGCTAACCATTTGTCCGAAGTGAAGCTTTCATAACTCGTCCTTCACACCAACCGTACAAAATGTCCTGAAATCTTTAAGACAAAGGTTAAAGAGGAAGGACAGAAGGACCAAGTCACAGGGCTGGCCCTAGGGAGTAAAGCTGGAGGCGCGAAGTCTGGGGGTCATGATGGGGAGGCATATTTGTTATCTTCAATGCTTCTGTGGCAGATGGAAGACAGCAGATATTAATTTTGAAAGTTTCTTTACTTTCTTATTCATTTTCTGGTTATATAGCACAAGTAACACTGGATTCGATTCTCTTTGAAATATTTCCCCCAAACCAGTAAAGCCGGAGTCCCCCTTGGGTACACCTCCACGGCTGGTCTCCCTGGGGACAGTCACTAGCATTATTTGGGAATGTCTGCAAGCCTCTGCCACAGCATTTATAGAGTGGTAAGTAACAAAGCATGGGTGCAGCTTTGTGTGTGTGAGTGTGTGTGTGTGTGTGTGTGTGTGTGTGTGTGTCTGTGTCTGTGTCTGTGTAGTTTTTGTGCTTGCTCTTGTCTTCTTTCATTCTTTTCTTCCATTCTACCTTCCTTGCTTCCTGTCTTCCCGAGTGCTGGGAATTGAACGCAGGGTCTCACAAGCTTAGCAAATGCTTTACTACCAGCCCTTGTCTGTATGTATGTATATATTTATATATTGTTGTTGCTGTTTTAAGTCAGGGTTTCTCTATTTAGTTCAGGCCGGGCTTGAACTCACTGTGTAATCCAAACTGGCCTGGAATTCAGAGAGATCCTGCCTCCTTAGCCTCGTGAGTGTTGGGATTATAGGTGTGGGCCACCAGACCCAATTTGTGTATTTTTAAAAACATAGTTATCATACTCTATATGTTTTCAAATATTTTATATCATTCTATCATATATGTTTTCTATCCCTTTGTGTAACTTCCTGGAGATCTACTTCAATTTTTAATATCAGCACTTTTCATGATTTTCAAACTTTATTTTTGTAGTACTGGGAATTGAAGCCAGAGCCTTTGCACTGAGATACAGCTGTCTCTTTAATTTTTTCTTTTTTGAGACAAGGTTTTTGCTAAATTGCTTAGTTGGCACTCAGATTGAACTCTCTTGCATCAGCCTCCTAGAGTGCCTGGCTAGGAATTACTTTTGAGATCATTCATTGCGAATTTAAAAACTCTTGCTGAAGCCAGGTGTGGTGGTCACGTATGCCTGTAATCCCAGCACTCGTGAGGCTGAAACAGGAGCAGTGCTGCGAGCTTGGGCTATACAATGAGTTCAAGGGTAGCCTGAACTGCATAGTGAAACTCTGCTTCAAAAAGAAAAAGTAATTCTTAATAAAATATATTTATTTATCAAACCCAGGGCTCCCCATGGGCTAGCCAGTGGCTCTAACAGTGAGCTACACACAAGCCCCTAGAATTTATTTTTTACACAGTTTCCGGTTTATAGAAAAATTGAGAAGTTATTACAGAGAGGATGCATATACCCTGTACCTCCTTCTCAAGTATCTTTGTGTGAGTGTGTGTGTGTGTGAGTGTGTGTGTGTGTGTGAGTGTGTATGTGTGTGTGTGTGTGTGTGTGTGTGTGTGTGTAGTGCTGGCATTGAACTCATGACTTTGAGTTTGCCAACCAGGCACTTATGCTGCTGAGCTAACCCCCCCAGCCCCCCTCTATAGTATCTTATATTATATAGTACATTTGTTCCAACTAATGAACCTTTAGTTTATAAAAAGTGGTTAAGCTTATTAATTAAAGTCCACAGTTTATCCAGACCCCCTTAGTTTTACTTAGATTTCTGTGTTGAGAGATCCTACCCAGGACACCACATTCCATTTGACAGTCGTGTCTCCTTCAGGGCCTCTTGACTGTGACAGTCCTCAGATTTCCTGTGTCTCTGATGACTCTGACAGTTTTGGGAAGAACTGGTCAGGTCTTTAGTAGGATATGACACCACCAGAAGCTGTCTAATATTTTTTCCTCCAGGTTTAGATTGGGGCTATGGGTTTGAGAAGAAACCAGAGAGATAGTGTCATTTGCGTCACACTGGATCAAGGGACATCCCAGCAACACAACTTCACAGGGCTGCTGTTGACCTTGGTCACCTGGCAGAGGCAGTGCTGGCCAGGCATCTTCAGGGTGGTCACCCACTGCCTCCTCCCGCCCTTTAAGGTTTTTCTCCCCTTGTAGAGTTACAAGATACTCCGGGTTCACCTTGTGCATTTTCTGCCCCATTCCTAGAACTGGCCATTTCTGGGAACCTTGGTTCCCTTTATTGGAGAAAAGTATTCAGAAAACAAGATCTTGGTATAGTACTGTGGCAGGTGTGCCCTTGTAAGTACCAATACAGGAATTAAAAAAAAAAAAAAAACTCTTAAGGACTGCATTTGAAAATACAGAGCAAAAATTATTTAATTCAATATTACCATTGTTGAATCTGAAGGAATGACATTTCCAAAAATGTGATAGTATATTACCCATTTTGGGGAAAACAAATGCTAAAATCTTGACGCCTGGGCTGGCGATGTAGCTCAGTGGTGGAGAAACTGCTCAGCACACTGAGTTCAACCCCAAGCACCGCAGAAAAAAGAAAAAGAAAATCGAAAAGGGAAACCTTGAGTTTGAGAGGGAGAAGTTTTTAATCTTTTGCAGCTTATATATACATAATGGCTCTTTTTGAGCCAGAGTCTTACTATGTGGTTCAGATTGGCCTTGAACTCACTATACAGACCAGGCTGGCCTTCAACTCATGGCTATCCTCCTGCCTCAGCCTCCTGAGTGCTAGGTTACAGATGTGCATCACCATGCCGGGTTAGACCATTTTATAATTCATAAAAGTGACGTATCACCCCGCCCAGGCAGATGCTATCACTTCTACTTTACATATGGGGAAATGGAGGTACACAGAATGATACAATTCTGCCCGCCCTTGTCACACAAGTAAGCTCAAAGCTAAAATCAGTTTATTCAATTCAAAACAACATTTTGGGTAGATTTTTGGCAAAGAACTAGGAAATACATAGACTGATAATCTACAGCTCCCAACCTCCCTCCTTACTTTCTAGAGCACCTCTCTCCAGTACCTCACCCAGATTACTCGGGAGGTTGTCCTTGGGTTTGGGAAGAACATGTTGTCCTGGAAAGAAGCGCTGAGCTTTCCCCTTCACTCTTCTTCCTTCGCCCCAGTGCCTCTGCCGTGTAAAAGCAGAAATGAGTTTTTAGGGTGATTTCTGAAGCCAGACCAGGGACTCTGAATGGAGAACCTATAGAGCCAGGCAGGTCAAGCAAATGAGTCCAACAGGCCAAGACTGAGAAAAGCCACAGCCTAAGTGTCATGATAAACGGTGGCCGCCACCTGGCCTCCATCACATCATCACATCCCACGCCCAGCAGGAGGGTGGGCTTGCCTGTTGACAAGCAGGCTGCAGACTCAATGTTGCCATGGCTTTCCAATTTTTTAAAGGAAGCAGAAAAGCCCCTAGCCGGCCAAGACTGTGGATTCAGCTTTTAGGCCGCTTATTGTGTTGTTTTGTTTTGTCTGACTTCTGAGCTAGTGTGTGTTCATTATTGTTTAGATAATCATTTTGCTCACAGTTATTTTGGTGACAGTATTCATCCCTTCAACCAATAGCAACTTACTGCGTTTAATTTTCATTCCAGAAATATTTTATTGAAACTATGACATTTGTTTCGGACCATCAATATAGGGAGATAACTATTTTAACTACAGTCTCTTGGCACATGTAGAGGAGTGTGTTTCCCTGGGGGACACTTTACCAAGCGGCGACTCTCATTCCCTTTGACACCAGTATTTACTGAACATCTACTATGCATGCAACTGTGCTAGTTATCAGGGATGCTATGACAACCGCGGCACACCCCCTCCTCAGGTTATGTGTACTTTAGTGAATTGTCCTGGGGAGGACAATGCAAATACAGGAAGGATTTTAAGAGGCCATTAGTTAAAGACTCAGCTATCTGCCTGGAGCCTGGGCCACATCTGCTTGCTGGCTTGTACAAATTCAGCGCAGTTCACATGCGCATGTGGGTGCTCTTTGAAGGCAGTGATAGTGAATTGAGATATGGAAAACTGGTGACTGCTTTCTAGGAGTACGGCTTGGGGGCAGAGGGGGGTGCTTTCGAAAGAGTCCCTGGGAGAAAAGGCCAAAGGAATTGGGGTTATAATAACGCATCATGGAGAAAAGAAGGTTAAGGAGAATTTAAAGGCCATCACCAAATATCTAAAGGGATACGGCTCATGTGTTTTAAACATCAGTTCTTGTCTACTGAGGACAGGACATGAGGGAATTATCTTAAATGGGAGCAGGAGAGACTTAGATTAGATATCAGTGAGGAGAAAATAAAATCCAGCTGAAAGGACTGTGAGACAGTGGACAGAAACGTGATTTAGAGGAAGGGCATGGTTATTTTAAGAACAGGGGCTGCTGATTCTTATTGGGAGGAAAATACAGATCTTAGGGTTTCCCATTTGGCCAGTTACAAATTTTTCAATTTCAAACAAATTATCCCTTCTATGACTCAGTTTCCTCAGTTGTTAAATGAGGATAATAACATTTCTTTTGAGAGGGTTGAAGACTGAATTATAGCCCAGGGCCTGGCACAGAGTAGGGCTCAGTGGTGGGACCATTCCTGACTCTTAATAAACTAAGTGTCACCTGAAAATAAACAACACGCTACACATAAACACGGGCTCTATGTTCAGGTGCAGCAAACAAATACTGTTGTGTGTCATGGGATTTCTTGTTCCATAGAGAACCAAGAGATTTGAACACTCCAAAAGGTAAATATAAAATTATTAAAATGGAGTCAGGAAAGTGGTTAACAGCATGAAGTTGGTAGAGAATGTGAGTATTTAGAACAGTGGCTGGCATCTAAGAATTGTTTGTCCTTGAAAGAGCAAAAAAGCATGGGGCTGAGGGTGTGACTCAGTGGTGCAGTGTGCGCAGGGCCCTGGGTTCAATCCCTGGCTACACACACACACACACACACACACACACACACACACACACACGGCACAGTGCAAGGTCAATTTCCTCTCTCTCTCCAGTGCTGAGGATGAAACCAGGGCCTTAGCACATGCTACACAAGTACCAGCCACTGAGCTTCACCCTTGCATAATGTGATAATATCAAGTTTTGAACTTAAGTTTAGAGAAAAAAACCTCTCAAGGTTCTTAGGAAAAATTGCTCTAAATTACTATGGGGCAAAAAGCTGGACAGTTTTGAATCTACTGATCCAGAAATAAACTCATTCATAAGGATCATGGTTGTCTCAAGTAATGATCAGCTATTTACCATTTGGTTGTGCTATGTTTGTTTGTTTATTTGTTTATTTCTTTTTTAAATTTTGACACAGATTCTCACTTCGTAGTTCAGGCTGACCTTGAACTCACTACGTAGTGCAGGCTGGCCTCAAACTTGCAATGATCCTTCTGCCTCAGACTCTTGAGTTCTGAAATTACAGGCAAGCACCATCATGCCTGGCTTATTCTATCCTTTTATTCTTTTTTATTTTTTCCTTTGTCTTTCTGAGACAGGGTCTCGATGTGTGGTTTAGGCTGGCCTTGAGCTCATTTAGTAGCCCAGGCTGGTCTCAAATTCACAACGATTTTGCTGCCTCAGCCTCCTGAGTGCTGGATTACAGGCATGTGCCACCACGCCTGGCCCTATCCTTTTATCCTTAAGACATTTGCAGGCACTATTTTGAATACGCTGTTTGCAGCTTCAAAGAAATATAGCTATTTGTTTCTGATGTTTTGAATACACCCAAGAAACAGTCCTCTACATCGTGATTGCATTCTATAAACTTTACTTCCTGGCAATTAGAACTGCAGCACATTTAACTTACTAATATTTATTGAAATATTTTTAGCTGCAAAAACATTTTATGTTCACTATTATTTATTAATGCCTTGTTTTAAAATATTACACATAAAATTTATTCCAGTGCACATTAGTAAATAAATTATGCTTGTAATTTCTAATGCATTTTTAATTATAAATTTATCCATGTCTACCTTTATTTATGAGAGTGGTGTCTCACTGTGGAACATACTGTATATTAATGGAGACACTGTTAATTATGCATTCTTGGAAGTTGCATTCAACAAAACATGCAAGTCTGTTTTTTACATCCTAAGTACTGTTAACATCAGTTAATTTAGGGGTCGGCGCTCACAGTTCAAGCTAACCTTTGAAATAAGAAACACACAGGTAGAAGCCAGTTACAAGGTCTGGATTTGGGGAAGGGGCTACCTTTGTGTATAAATGTAGCTACAGGGACTATATATATATATATATATATATATATATATATATATACTGGGGATGAAACCCAGGTCTCCAACACATGGCAAGAAAAAGAATACCACTGAACTACATTCTCCTCCCATAAGTCTAGATTTAAATAGTATCTTCTGCCAGGCATGATGATTCATAACTGTAATCCCAGCACTCTGGTGGCTGAGGCAGGAAGATTCTCTCGAGTTCAGCGTCAGCCTGGACTACACAGTGAGACCCTGTCTTAAAATTGAAAGAACAAAAAAGCTTAGGGTTAGGATTTTTTGTTTGGTTAATTTTGTGCGTTCTTTTTAACAACCAAATTTACCTTGTAAACAGTAAATTTTTGCTGTTGTTTGTTTTGAGATGGGGTCCTGCTATGTAGTTCAGGCCAGGGTTAAACTCACTATATAGTCCAGGGGGATCTCAGACTCTTGGCAATCTTTTTGCCTCAGCCTCCTGAGTGCTGGGATTACAGGTGTGCAACATCATGCCTGGCATAAGCTATAAATTTGCTCTAAAATTATTATACTGAAATACATTTAAATTTTTAAAAAATACCAGCTGGGGATCTAGCTCAGTGGCGTAAGTGCCTGCCTGGCAAGTATAAGGTTGTGAGTTTGATCCCCGGTACCAAAACAACAACAATAACAACCCCCCCCCATTGTTCTGACATTGTACACTTGTGGGGGAGCTTCTTTAAAATAGCTTTAAGTGGATTTTTGACACCTAACTTACTCTTTCCTGGAGTTGTTTGGTACTATAGAATTATAAACACTGATGTGTTCTCTATGGCAAGAAAAATACATTTCAAAAGCAGAAGAAGCCAAAATTGGGAAGACAGCAAGGGACACAAACAAACAATATAATAAGAACACAAGTTTTCAGAGGAACTGAAAGGTGCCCCAATTTCCCTACAGCTTTGGGTTGGCTTGTAAGGGCATTTATTTCTTCTGACTGTGTTTATTCTTGACTTGTCATTGTCATATGTTTGGCAAAGTATTTTTCATGTGCTAATAATGCCTATTAAAAATAAGATTTCCACTGAGTGCGAGGGTGCATACTTATAATTACAGTTTTTTGGGAGGCTGAGGCAGGAGGATTGCAAATTCCGGTGCAAATTCAAGGTAACTTAGTGAGATGCTATCTTTAGAAAGAAAGAAAGAAAGAAAGAAAGAAAGAAAGAAAGAAAGAAAGAAAGAAAGAAAAGAAAAGAAAGAAAGGACTGGGATGTAGCTTAGTGAAAACCCTGGGTTCAAATGCCAGCACTGTTAAAATAAAAATAAGTATTTCTTCTTACTTAGAATTATGTGTGTGTTATGAGCATCTTTTCACATATGTTTCACATATGTTTTACTGAGTGTTTATGACATTTTAAGCTTGCAAATGCTGGGCAAGTACTTTACTACAGAGCTACAATCAGAACCTAAACTTTAAGGAGACCGAAAGACCTAAGCAACTTGTGACCTGTCAGGCAGACAGGTGATTTCAAAATAACAACAGAAAGTGTGACAAATGGTAGATTCAGAGAGTATAGCTCTTCATGTGGCCTGGTATTGGACAGGTAATCCAGGAAGGCTTGCTGGAGGAAGCAGTAAGAAATAGGGTCTTTAAGAATGAATAGAATACACCTAAAAAATGGTTAATATGGTACATATTCATCCATTTCAAATTGGGGCATATCCTTTCACAATTCTGCAACAATTTGATGTGGAAAACCAAAACAGACACCAGAGATATCATGAGGAGGAAAGCCAGTGTGCCCTGGCATCACCTGCGGTCATCTGAACTAATCATCTTAGTCTTTTGACTGTTCTAGCTGCTGTCTGATGCCAGCTGCATTAGCATGCCTAGAAACCCATGAAATCTGAAGAAATAAGCACTAAAATAAACACTTTTTAAAGCCACTGAAAAAACTGAATAGGAATGTAGTGGGTGAAAAAAGAAAAGGAAACCGAGGCTTGAGCAGGATGCAAGGGAAAAAAAACGTACGAGGGACTGGACCCTTGTTGTCCATCTTGGCAGGCAGCCACCAGAGATGGCACTTGTGGAACCTCTCCTGTGTACTTGGCACTGTTCTAAGAAATCTCACTGGATTACTTCACTGGGTCCTCACAACAGCCTAGACGGGAACAGAGACACACAGAAGCCAACAACTTGCTGAAAGCTGCTCAGCTAATTAGGCGTCTTTGAAATTTTACCCATCCTCCTCCTTCTAGTCTTGAGAACCAGAAGAAAGGGCACATCCAACAGGGCTTCCTGTCCAAGCAAGAGATGAGGCTGTGAAGCCCGATTGCCACAGGTATGCTGAGGGCTGGGTTTTTCCACCCTCATAGTTACTGGAGTCCTCTGGCCTGGTACCATCAGCATGGCATTATTTTTCTGTGTCAGTTCTTGTGGTTCTACCATGAAGTGTTCCTGGGTCAGGAGATAGGTCAGTGTATTCTTTATTTTCTTTCCCTGTCATTTCGGACCTGTGAACCTGGGACCTTGCTCATGCTAGGCAAGTGTTCCACCACAGAGTTATAGCTGCACCGTTTTTAATTCTTTATTTTGAGACAAGGTCTCACTAAGTTCCCCAGCTAGACCTCCAACTTGCAATTCTCCTGCCTCAGCCTTCCCAGTAGCTGAGACTTCAGGTGTGTGCCTCTGCATCTGGCGTGTGCTTTGCTCTTTAATGCCAGTGCTGTCCTCTGATCCAACTCTGAGGCTCATGCCATCTAGTCTGTTTCATCTCATGCCCCCCCCCCCCGTTCCCCAAGTGGAGAACAGCTGAGGAAGCACCTTTGGTTTCCTTTCACCCGTGGCTGTGCGTAATCTTCAACGATTTGAGATACGGGAGCATCTAGGTTCCCAGAATGTCTCATCTTCAATGATTTTTTCCCCCTCCACTTACCTGACTCTTCATTTGACTTTCTCAGTTAAGGTGGTTGCCAACCTTTTTGGGATTTCATGGAAGGGATGAGTTTCATGAAAGGAATGGGTTTCATGGAACACAATTTTCCACAACCCAGGGGTCAGGGGTGGGGCTGGGAAAGTGGGAAGGTGAAGGGGTGGGGGTGGTTTCAGGATTAGATTCTCATAAGAAGCTCACAACCTAGATCCCTCATGTGCACAGCTCACCGTAGGGGTCACACATCTGTGAGAATCTAATACTGCACTTGATCCGACAGAAAGCAGAGCTCAGGAGGTCCTGGGAGCTGTAAATACAGATGAAGATTTTCTTGCTCGCCTGCCATGCACTCCTTCTGTGTGGCCTGGGTATTTGTCTGTAGTCTGGAGGCTGGGGACCCCTGGGTTAAGATATCTTCCCGGATAATAATTTCCATCTCTCTGCCTTGCTATCAGTGACTTCCATTACAACTGTCTGAGACTGCATCTGTCTTGGAAAAAAAAAACCCCTATTTTTTAATTAATCCAATTTCTCAGTGTGTGTGTTTTTATTTTGACTGCTCGAGCTAGCCATAGGAAAATCACGCAAGCCGTTTTGCCCACATCACCCTAAATTCAGAGTCTCTGTTCTCCACCAGTCCCATACTGCAGTCTTTAAAATTTTACCATATATCCCTGCATGTGGAGTTTCCACTGTAATTATTTCCAACCCATAGTCAAACTTGACTGTATGCTTCTAGAGGGCAGAATCTATGTGGCTTCTTAACTGAATTTTGAGAGGAGATTAATATGTATTAGGCCTCAGTAAGTATGTGTTTCTTGACTGAAGTGTACTAACAGTGTTATGTATTCAGTAAATGTTAGCCACAGGCCAGGTTCTATTCTATGTGAGTTATGCATATTAGTTCATTTAATTTTTGTAACTCGAATTTAGTTAGGGCTTTTGTCACTTCCATTTTATATATAAGCACATATAGAGAGGCAGCTTGGAGAGATGAAGTCACAAAACTAGTAAGTAGCAGAGTGAGTATTCCATCAATGCAACCTATATATGCTTAGCAGTCCAACTGAATTCAGTTTTAGACAGGTTTAGTTTTATGTGTCGAAGAGGCAGTCAGGCAGCTGAGTTCAGACTGAAGCTCAAGAGATTGGAGATTACTGAGAGTCAGATCTACGAAGAGGGCTAGAGGTATAGCTAGTGATAGATTACTTGCTTCCTATGCATAAGGCCCTGAAGTCGGTCCTTAGGAGAGAAAGAGGTGTCTAGGAAGGGACAAACCGGTGACCTCAGAAAATGAACATGCAACTGGTTTACACCTATTGCTTCCGCAGAGCGCCTCCAACAGGTTCCTAATGGAACCGCGGCAGTGTGGGTAAGGTTGCACCTGGATGTCAAGGGCCTTCCTCCATCGCAGTTTGAGGTCAGAGGTCAATCACAAACGTGAAAATGGGGCAAGAGCCCCCACGTACTGAAATTCAATCTTGCCTTTTTTTTCCTTTTTGCTAAATGCGTTTGAGAGAGATTTCCCAGGTAGGAAAACACTATCATTGCCTTGCAAAAGCCCCTTTGTCCTCTTCACCATGGCTTTTGCCACTGATTCCAGACCTTAGCTTGACCTTAGCTTTCTTACATCTCACCAAATCCCCCTGGCAGTTCTTGAATAAGATTATTATTCTCCGGGCAATGTAGTGAGAACTGGGGGCGTAGCTCAGTGTGAAGGTTCTGGGTTCATCCCAGGACACCTCCAGAAAAAGTCTGTTATCATTTTTCATTTACATACAGGAGAAACAACTGACATTTACTGCACGTTTATTATGCGTCAGGCACAATAAACATGAATATTTTTGAAGCACCATCCGTACTTCTATTCAGTTCTCACAGCGATTCTCTGCACAGTTAGGACTCTTATGGGTAGGAAAGCTGAGTTTCAAAAAGGGGAAGTGTAGTGTAGCATCCTAGGACAGCAAGCAAGTTAGAGTTGGTATCTGAACTCATGCCTCCGCTCCAGTGTGGGGATTGAACCTAGGGCCTAGCACACACTAGGCAAGTGCTCTACCACTGAACATTTCCAGCCTTTAAAACCTTTGTATTTTTAGTCAGGGCCTCACTAAGTCGCCTGAGCTGACTTCGAGTTTTCTATCCTCCTGCCTCACTCCCCAGAATAGCTGGGATTAAAGTGAGCACTACTGCGCCCTGCTGAACCCCTTTCTGAGAGAGTCTAAGCGGTCTTGTCACCCATTTCTGGATGAACTGGGAACTTTTCTCCGTAGAAACAGGGAGAAAATGTTTGACTGAGTTCCCCAACATTGATTTCTGCCCTAGGGAAGTCTAGGCGCTGACTTATTTTGCCTGAACTCCTCGCCAATCTCCGAAACCCACGCCTTTGCAGGCGCCTGAGAATCTGTGCGCAGGCGCACAACCTCCTGCCCGGCCCCGCCCCCCGGGAGGGCGCCTCTCCTTGCTCCCGGTACTGGGGCTTGCGCACTGCGTCCGCGGCCAGAGGCTCCTTCTCAGTCGGGAACTTCCGGTGCGCGGGGGTGCGGTTCCGGGTCGTGGCGCGACTCAGGGCAATAGGGCTGAGTCTCAGCCGGGTGGCTGCAGCGAGCATCGGGGGCACGAGGGCGAGCCCGGGAAGCAGCGGCTGAGCAAGCTGGGAGGAGCACCGATCCTTCAGGATCCTTGAGAGTGCAGTGTTCGGGGCAGGGCCGGGAGTTGGGGGAGCTGGGCCCTCTCCTCCGGAACGTGTCCCGGGGCCGACCCGGCCCAAAGTGTGGAAGCAGCTTCAGGTAAAGGTTGCCCCAGTCCCTAGCCCGTCCACCCGCGGGATATGGCGACCCCCTTACTGCCCCGCTCTCGGCACTGCCCAGCGGGTCGCCTGTCAGGCCCTTGTTTGGTGGCCTGGGAGCATCGGTTTCCTGGCCCTTTCCAGACTCGGAGGCGCCCCCACCCTGACAGCTAACTGGCCGTGTTATTTAGCAAAGGAGCAGCTAGTGGACTTGATAGAATTAGGGTGAGGGTGTGCGTGCAGTTGGCTCCGGGAGTTTCTGGCCCTGTGCCCAGCATTATCTAGTTGCACTTATCGTCCTAATTTGAAATCAAGTTTTAAAGGATTGCCGGTGTAGTCACTTTCCTGGTGCCCCTTCTTCCAATCCCCCAAAGAGGTAAACAGCCTCTCAGATCCTTTTCTACATAGAGTACTGCTAGAACTTTGATTCCGTCTTTTTGTTTTTTGTTTATGGGAGTGGCAAGGACTGTTTGACTATAAGCAAGAAAAAGGTTATAGTTTAAACAAGGGTGTGACTTTGACCAGAGACCCGCAAAACGAGAAGTTGGTTAAAACTTCATTCTGAACGACTGCAAGTAATTTTTGAATGTTGTCACGGTACCTAGCACTGTGCAAAACTCCATATTGTTATAAACCAAAATCAGCAAAGTTCAGAGTTCCCCAGGTATGAACAGTTAAATGGAAAGACGCATCAGTTTAAGGAGTCAGCATTCGCATTCTGTTTTGACAATCGGATGTTAAAATTAAAACGCAAACGTTAAAACCCACTGGAGCACAAAAAGAGGCTCCGTGTTGGTTTCCTCATGTTTTGTGAGCCCACACGAGGTACTCCGGGCGCGCTACAGAATTCTTGATGAAGTGATAATCTGTTTTCATCTTTTTCAGTTTACACACCTGCAAGTTGCCTGGGTCGGAGGCTTTCCAGTAGCCCCTTTTTCCATTCGGCTCTGTGCACGCCTGCCTTCGACTACTGTGTGTGCCAGACTGCACTCCTACTTCTCTCCACCTCCTGGCTCTGGCTGTTTTTCCAGTTATGCTTACAGAGATCCCCACTGTGACCCCTTATTCTAGATAGGTAGGATTTTAAATCACCCTTGTTCTTTTCTATGTTCATTCTTTTTTTTGTTGTTTTGTTTTGTTTTTTGGTAAGCTACTCTGCCCCATTTGGAAGCTTTTCTGTTTCTGCCTATTGAGGTGGTACCTGTGAACTGCCCGAAGTGGCCCTTCTTAACTAATTTGGGACAATCCTAGCTTATTTAGAATCCAATAAATACTAAATATTCATTTAGCAAATATTTACCATCTGTAGATATATGGCAGATACCTTATTTGACAATTTAGAGACAAATAAAATACAGTCTTGGTGTATGGGAGCTCATTTTAGTGAGAGAGAAGGAAATTAATCATCCTAAGAAGGAGTGATAAATACATAGAATTTTTTTGTGTGTGATACAATAGTAATACAGTCTGTTAACTTCTCAGACGTGAGATGTGGTTTAGAAGTGCTTCATAATATGAGGTAAATTAAATTTTAGTATTCACTACATATTACATGTGAGTTTCTCTTGTTTAGTAATTTTAACATCAATTTACGGATTAGGAGGACTCAGGATACATTACATCGCTGGTATGAAAAAACCAGGAAATAAAGCCCACCTCTCTGTGATGCCCAAATCTGAGCATTCCCCATTCCTTGTCTTGCCTTCATTCTCACCATAGCTGTCTTTCTAGGAGTACATAGTCCTGTAGAGTACAACTCTACAGGAGAGAAAAACATGAATGTTAAAATGAATGGTGTAGAAAATCCTTTAAAGTTAGCTAAGACTGTAATTGTCCAAGGGAAGAGGTTGTAGATGTGTCATTTCTGTTTTGAATGAGCAAGGAAGACAGTGTGTACAGAAGAAATGTACACTAGATTCAGTTCCTGTCCTTTCTCTTATTAGATGAGTGATTTTGGCAAGTTTGTCTCATTTTTTTTCAACTAGAATTTGAATGGGGGGAATAATATTGACATTGCAGAATATTGTGAATGTTTAATAACCTAATTTGGGCAAAGTGCCTGGGATAATTTGAGCACCCCTAAACCCAAATCCATAATACTGTAAAGTCTGAAACTTTAAAAAAATTTTAATAAAAATTTTTTATTAGTACATGTTTGTAGTACATAATGATTACATTCATCTTGGGGAGTTGGTGCATGTACTCAATTCTTTTTACTTCCTCTCCCCACCTCCAGCTCTTGGCTTGCTTCCCATTTACAAAAAATCTATTATCTTTTATTTGCTCTTTATTTATACTTTAGATTTCTTGTGTAAGAGAAACCGTGTGTTATTTAAGCCTGTACGGCTGATTTATTTCACTTATTTATTGTCTCAAGGTACATCCGTTTTCTTATGAATAACTCATCCTCCTTTATGGCAGAGTAGTACTCCATTGTGTGTAAATACCACATTTTATTTATTTAGTCTGTTGATGGACATATAGGCTGCTTCCAGGATTTAGCTGTTATGAATTGTGCTATAAACGTGGGAATACATGTATCACTTTAACACTTATGGGAAGATATCTAGAAAGGCAATAGCTGGGTCAAATGGAATTTCTATTCTTAGTTTTTTCTTTTTCTTGTTTCTTTTTTTTTTTGGTACCGGGGATTGAACTCATAATGTGCTTGCCAGGCGTATTTTTAGTTTTTATTTATTTTTTATTTTCAGTTTTTTGAGGACTCTCCACACTAATCTCCATAGTGGTTGTACTAATTTACCTTCCCACCAATAATGTAGAAGGGTTCCTTCTCTGCAGCCTCAAATTGTAGTAATAATTTGTTATGATTTAATTTCTTCATGATAACCTTTATTTCTGGAGTAAGATGATATGTCAGTGTTCTAATTTGTATTTCTCTAATGACTAGCAATTTTCAACCTTTTTTTCATATATTTATTGGCTATTTGTACTTCTGTGAAGTGTTTCTTCATTTCTGTTGCCTACTTTTGACATGTTTTTGGAGTGGTGAATGAGTTTCTAGCCTAAGTAAAGCAAGTTATTTACTTCTTTCAGCAGACTTTGTGGAGGAGGGGCTTTTCTTGAGAGAGAGAGAGATATATATATAGTCTTGATGTTAGTGCTGTCTGAGGAATAGTTGGCAAAATATTTTTCCATTCTGTGGGTTATCTTTTCACTTTGTTTCCTTTGTTATGCAGAAGCTTTTTAATTTAACACAATCTCATTTGTTGATTCTTAGTATTATTTCTTGTGCCATTTCTGTTCAGAAAGTCTTTGCCTATACCTGTTTTTAAGAGTTTTACCTATTTTGTCTTCCAGTAGATTGTTTTTAACACTGACATCTTTGATTCATTTTGGTTTTAGTTTAGTTTAGTGAGATATATGAATATAGGTTCTATCTTCTGCATGAGAATAACCAGCCAGTGTTTTCAGCACCATTTATTAAAGAGACTGTGTTTTATGTTTTGGGCCCCTTTGTCAAAGATCAAATAACTGAATGTGCCTGGGGTTGTTTCTGCCCCCTCT
>PVJX010010868.1:0-55471 GCA_004027295.1 Dolichotis patagonum | reverse complement strand
TCTGAGAGTTTCGGGTCCCAAAGAGACAGCCTGAGATGCTGCTTTCTGTGAGACTTCCTAGGGGTGAAGGGTGGGGCTATGGGCCCAAACAGACCTGGCCCAGATGCTGATCTCCAGGCAGTTCCCTGTGGATGAAGGGCATGCTTACCAGTCCCAAAGAGTCACGCCGAGATGCAGGTCTGCGCAGACTTTCGATCCAAACAGTCCAGGCCACTCTACAGGTCCGAGAGTTTCTGGTCCCAAAGAGACAGCCTGAGATGCTGCTTTCTGGGAGACTTCCTGGGGGTGAAGGTTTTTGCACATGTTTTTAGAGGCTCCCTAATAGTTTTTCATTGGAAGAATGAGTCTCCATTTTCATTGATGTTATTGCTGGACTGCTGACTTTGATTTGTAAATAAATTGTAAAATAGTTTGACTTGTAAATTATAAGTAAGTCCTTATATAAAATTTGTGGATTTATGGTTATAAATAAGAGCTGCTTCATGTTTTTGTATATAAATGCCTTTTGTTAGGTTTTGATATCATATTTAGTGGTACTCTCTAACGCAAGATGACAGTTTTTCTTTAGAATAATTTAAATATTAAAGTATTTCTTGTGTATATAAAATATGTTGGTGCTTGATAGATGTCTCATTATTATTAGTTTAAAATTATATTGAAATTTTCTCCCTGCTATGGGTCAATTTTAGTGAGAAAATTATTTATTCAGGGCTATTCTTTTCTCCATATACAGAAGTTTTAGTACTGAGATATATTTATACTTTTTTTCTTCTCACTGTTTTTTTCTTTTTTGTTTTATTTTTAGGTTAAAGTAGCATAATTAGCTTACATTAAAAATTGTTTGAAGGTTGGATGGACATTATTAGTGCATGACATGTCTATATATGGAACTATACAGTTAATCCTGTCAAAAAATAAAATTAACGCATTGATTATAATAAAATTATTTAAATATTTTGATCAGTCTTACTATTTCAGTTATATAAGTCATTTTCTAGTGTATTAATTTCTACTTTTATTTGTATTTATTTCTCTCTTTTTTTTTGTACCAGGAATCAAACTCAAGACCTTGTGCTTGTCAGGCAAGCACTGCACCTTATTTCTCTTTTCTACTTACGTTTATTTGGTGTTCTTTTCCTATATTTTGAAAGGAGTGTTTAAGATTGTCATCCTATTTTTTGGCAATTAAATAGTCTATTAATTTTTCTCAGTTTTTGCCATTTATCTCAGGTTTTGTAAGGAAAGGCCTTCACTTTTGATATTTATTAAATATTACATATTATAGCAGTGGTTCCTTCATAGATCCAAAAGTTATATGGACTGTTTAGATTTTTTTAATCTCAGATTTCATTTTTTTCCCATTTTTCTCATTAATTTCTAATTTCATTATATAATGTCAAGAAACATGGCCTACATCTTTTGTTTCTAATAAATTTAATTGTCTTTGTGACTTACTGTATGATTTTCTTTTATGTCTGGTAGCAGCTGTAGGAAGAAAAGATTTCTTGGTCTATTTCAGACACCAGTTTTAATTTATTTTTCTTTGGCAAGAGGAGGTGAGCAGGCCATCTTTAAATTTGGTTGCATATTGTAACCTTGGGGGGCCCCCTTCCACCTGTTCTCATCCAGAGAGTACCCAGGCAGCAGCCTCAGACTTTCAATCTGCTTCCTAATGGGACAAGGCTGTAAATAGTGATATTCCCTATGGGAACATCTTGTTTCTTATAATATACCATGTCATTAAGAAATATTACCAAACCTTTGAAATCTGTTGCAGTGTTTTTGAACCCTATTACAGATTTAGGAATAAAAATTATCTTTAAGCAATCAACCTTACTTTAAAAGTATTCAAATTACTGGATTTTTAACTGGAAAATATTTTAAATTGAGTACATAAACTGTGTTAAAAGTCATGTAAAAATTTCATGCAAGGAAGGATATTCGGTCAAAGAATAGATAATGATAGGGTAAGCCAAGTTAGAATAGGTTTTTTATTCCAAGTTATTTCAGAGTCCGAATATGCATTGTGAGTCTCCACATGGGAAGACAAGATACATAAAAATGTGTATATGGTTTCCATGCATCTTAGATATCAGTCTTCACATCATTTCTTCCATGTGATATTTCATTGCATCAGTGTACCTATAGGGTTATAGTTACTAGTTATATCTCCTAGTACTTTGTGACATGTTTTTAGGAAAATTGATGTGCACTTAACTTCTTCCTTGTATGGGTGAAAAGACTGGACTCTAGAGAGAGAAAATAATGTAGTTTCCAGGCTAATTAAAAGCAGTGAGTTTTAGGATCTGAGTGAGAAAACTCGCGGGACACTGGTTTTTCCATTACCCTTAATTATCACCTCCCAAAGTGAAATGTTACTTTATGGAATTATATTCCTTCTAATGAGCAGTGTTTTTTATCCCCTGTCCTAGTTAATATCAAGTGATTTGTAATGGCTCAGTTTAGTGTATATATGTGAGTATGTATTTGCATAGAATTTAGATAATTTAGGAAGGTACTTTATTCTTGATCCAACATTTTAGGGCTCCTATTAGCTAACCTTGATTTTTGAACTGGAAAGTCACATAAATGTGATAACTTTTTCTTTTACAGCGGCTCTAATTAGAGGAAATCGTAAAAACTGTGCTCAATTTTCTGGCTCCCTGGACTGGCTGATCAGCAGATTGGAAAGACTAGAAGCTTCCTCCGGTATGTTTTTCAATTTTCTCGTTGATGTGCTATCTTACTATTTTTTTCTTTCATTTCATATCTTTTAAGCCATAAAAACACAGTCTGATGTTGAGTGTAATAAAAATGTTTCCTTTATAACTGATTAAAGTTTTCTGTTGATAAAACCACCAGTATTGTCATTTTTACATTTTTGAGTAGCAATTTAACCATATCCTGTCACTTCTGTGTTGAAAAGGTTAACTATGAAGTCCTGAATGCTAATGAACAGACAGAATTCTCATTCCTTTTCAAATTGGTGACTCCTGTTGCACTTGGTAAACAAAAAATATAGACTTAGAAATTTCACTTTGTCATTGTGTTGAAAGATTATTTGTATACATTTTGGGTATGTAACATACCACTTTATTTAAAAGGAACCTCATAAACATTAATAAACACCCTGTATGATAGAACAGTGGTTACTGGCAGCCAATCTCAGTTCCAGTGATTGTGGGGATTGCAAGATGCACCCAGAAGTTCACTTACTGATCAAGGAGTTGGACTGGGAGGAAGGCAGGGCAGAATACTCACTAGGTTTAGGACTGAACAGTTAGTGTCAAATTGGTGATAAGTAGCCAAATGAGAAAAAAAAAGAATAGACTTAGAGGATCAAGACTCACATAGTGAGAGCTTACCAATGGTAACTCCAAACTTCTTTCTATCTTCCTTTTCCTTTTTTCACTGTTTTCTCACCAGTATTTTTTACATCCTGCCTCTAAAATTAAACTAAAGAAGACACCAATAATTAAAAGAATTATCTCTAACTTTAAATGACCAATAACAGATGCTTCTCTAATGTTATTGTTAACGTTTGCATTCACTTTAGGGATTTCTAGTTTACTTGAGTTGACTGTCAGATACTTGTCCCACAATGTCATGAATTCTGGATCCTGTCATTGCTGTTGCTCGTGGTGAGACAGAAAGATGTTCGTACATGTGGAATGGAACAAGGTGTGAAAGAGGAAATGTGACTGATGAACTAGAGTAAAGGCTTTTTTCTCCAGGACTAGGGACTGGAGACACAGGAGGCTGAGCTACAGCTAGCCCCTGTCTGATAGAGAAAGCTGGCAGGTACTTGGGAGCTTCTGGAGGGATATATGTAACTATACCTTTTGGGCCAGGAGTTGGCATTAGCACTTTGGTTACTCTGACTATGTAAAAGGTTTTGCCTAAAGCTTTTCCAAATCCATTTCCACCAATATCTGGGACCAAGGCAGCCAGGCTTAGAATGCAGAGTGAAGATCTGTACACAGAATCAGAAGGCATTCTAATGTTGGTGAGGAAGGTTGTGCAGACCAGCTCATTCATTCCCATGGGTAGACACAGTCTTCTTTGTCCTGTTTAGTTTTGGAAGCTGAAAAGCACAGTTGTCAAAATCATAATGTCATGTAAAACTAGGGCTTTCTGGAATTGTCTTATGCCATGTGGTAAAGCACCTAGGAGAACTTTGTTTTGCAAAGAAAGCCGTTCTAGGGGCTGAAATTGGTCCTTGCTCCTTTTGCTTAGAACAGAGATATGTAATTGCTGCTTAGCAGCCATCCACAAGTCTGAGAGAAAGCACCCCCCTGCAAGACCTGAAATTCGCAGAACAGAGAAATCTGGGTCACCATGGTATGGACCTCGGGGTGCCACATCATGCCCCCTTTGGGTTTAAGCCAGGCTGCTAGGGCTTTGCCTTATTTGTAGCTAAGTGGCTTGTATATAAAAGGTCTCTTGTGATATACAGCAAATACCACAGGGGGACTGTAAGAAATGATCTCTTATTTAACCTTCATCCTGGTGCCAGATGCTGCTTAATGTGCTTTACAAATATTAATCATTTCATTGTCATGATGCTGTGGAGTAGGTGCTGCTCCATATCCTAGATGGAGCTCAGAGGAATTTAGTGTTTGTGCCTAAACAGAGCAGCTTGGCCACCAGTACCCTCACTCTCAGGCATCCTGCTGTGCTGCTGCTTTGAATGTTCTTACTGAGTATGAGACTGAGTTCAGTGTTCTTTTTATTTTTTGTAACACATTCTAAAATTTCTATGTAGGCTTTCATGGACATTTTCTTGCTCTCGTTTGCTTTGACCCTATTGGCATACTCCTTAATTCCTCAATGATATTTACCAATTATAAATAGCAGTTGTGAGAAATGATCAGCAATCTCAGAATTGAGAAATAAAAAAGGAGGAAAGTGAAGAAATCACTTGTACCTGGAAAAGCAGCAAAAATTATGGAGAAATCAAGGCAGCTTTTATTTTTTTTCTGCAAATTGAGAATGATAAAATTGTATGTATTTATGGGGCACACATGATACTATGATATGTGAGTAAAATGTGGAATGGTTAATTAAAGTTAATTAGCATATCTATCGCCTCAAATACTTTTTTGTGGTGAGAATATTGGAAATTTATTCTGAGATTTTGATATATATTATATATTATTATTATTATCATTATTTTATATACTATAATGTACAATAGATTATAAAACCTTATTCCTCTTTTCCTACTGAGTATATCCTTTCATTCAGATCTCACCATTCCCCCACTGCCAGCCTCTGGTACTCACCACTTTTTCTGCTTCTCTGAGTTCCATTGGTTTAGTTCCCACAAATGAATGAGAGCCTGTCATGTTTTTCTTTCTGTACTTGGCTTATTTCATTCAGTGTAATGTCCCCCAGTTTCATCCATGTTGTTGTGAATGTCAGGATTCTTTTCCTCTTTTTTAAGACTAATATCTCATTGTTGATATGTACAACATTTTCCTTCTGTATTATATATGATTGGCACTTAGGTTAATTCCATGTTTTAGCTATTTTGAACAGTGCTGCAGTGAACATGAGAATGCAGATACCTCTTTGACATGCCAATTTCAGATCCTTTGGCTATCTACCCAGAAGGTGGATTACTGGATCATATAGTAGTTATGTTTCTAGTTTTTTGAGAAAACTCTGCATACTTTTCTGTAACAGCTATACTGACATTCTCCAGAAGTCCATGTCCTTCTCAAACAAAGTCAGTATGAACATCCCAGGGAGAGGTGGGAGGTCTTAGTTTTAAAGGTCTTGCCTCTCTAATGTACCTGAGGGGCAAAAACCATTGACAGCCTGTCCATGCCTGTATATGAATGACAAAGCAGAGATGGGGCTCCACAACACTTAGGTTTCATTAAGAAAAGCAATGAGAAAACAAAACAAATTTGTGCAAACTTAAACAGAAATCTGAAGGAACCTTGCAAAGATTAACACAAAAGTGTTAATGAAACCAGTTGTGTTAGGTTGGGTCCTACTGGAAGTGCACCTTGAAACAAGGAATCCAGGGGAAATTTGTTGAGACCTGAGTGAATGGGAGCTAAGGTATGCATGGGGCCAGAGAGATTGTGGTAGCAGAGTCACCACTGTGGATGACTGGAGTTTATTTTGTCTGGGAAGCATGTAACCCTGTGCCTTAGGGTTATGCTGCCGAGGGGCATAGGATCTAGGTTACTGGTTATTCTCTATCATCAATAGTTTTCCAGTGTTACTAGTGCATAGAGCTGCATTGGAGTATCTGACCATAAATATGTAAACTGAGGAATAATCTGTTATGAATCTAATATCTTGTATGCTAGAAGCCTGCTTCTTGATACCTCGTTAGGCATGAGCTTTTGAGTTCTTGGGTTCTTGTTTGAGATCTACTGTTACTGACATGAAATTATAGCTCACAGACTTCAGTGACACCAACCATTCAAACATCGCTGGTACAGAATAAAGCAGTTAACCAGTAGATTTCCTGGGGGAAGGCAGCATTTGTTTTGATTCATGGCTTTGGATTTCCCAGAAAGTCAACTGGGGCATTCCTAAGAGACTGTGTACCTGAACTTCAGGAAGAAAACTAAATCAGGATCATGATGACATTGGGAATTTCCTAGAGAAAATCTTTTATGACAGCTTTTGGAATCAGTACTTTCTTTGCCCTAGTACTCAACATGACAATCATCCATGTCTCATCTGTAGTACATTACAATTGCTGATGTTTTATATAGTGACCCTGACATATCTATTTGTATCAAGACATAAAAGTTATGTTTTATGTTAATGAATCACTTAGGAACACAGGGAAGTATAGAATATATATTTTTGAAAGATATTTGCTCTAAACATTGTAAATAAAGTATTAGTAATTAATTGTTACTAATTTAATAGTTAACTAAAATCCTTTGTCAAAAATTAGGCATTTTGGAATGAAACTAGAAAAGTGGACATACTATCATACTGTTTCCTTTTTCCACAAAATGTTAAGTTGTTCCTAGAAAGAAAGGTCTGACAGAAACAAGAGTGTGGACTTAGAGGGGTTGCTGTATTTTGGTGTTTAACCAGCAATGTGAAATGTGCCAAGAAGTCCTTCAAAGTACACTGCAAGTGAAACATGTTTTAATAGAATATAACCCCAAAACCTTATTTACTGGTCTGTCTGAAATCAATATATTTTCCAGAATCTTTTTCTCAATGCCCGGATACAAGATAGATAGCAAATTACATTTCTAAAAATGGTTCTTGAAAAATGTTTTCAGCTATCTTAAAGTTAGGAAAACACATTCCTGACAAGTAGATTTTATAATCTTTTTTTTTTTGTGACTACCTTATGCATGTTGCTCATTTCAAGCAGTAGGGACTAAAATTTAAATTAAACTAGAAGTACCTGGGCTTAGGTTCCTAGAGACAGATGTAGTCACAGTTGCTTAGTCTGTGTAGCCAGGTTTGTGAATCTGGCAGTGCTTTACAAGGCCTTTGGCTTCTGTAAGGTGCTCTCCTTCTGAGCAGGATGTCATGTTTACAAGTAGGCTTGTAATTTCTTGTGTACATTTATCCTGATACTTTTATAATCTTGGCCTGGACACTTCTGTCTTGGTAGTACTCTCTGATTCTCTTATGGTACTTGTGCTGTCCGGTGTCTGCTTGCAGTCTTGGAGAACTTGCTGTACATCTGGAGGAGGTATTTCTCTGATAGGCCCTGCTAAGACAGGGCCTAAGACCATGCCTCAACCTGCATTAGTTTGGGTGTGCTTAAAGAGAGAGGAGAGAACAATCCCTGGCCTGAGATCTGTGGTCACCACAGTGTAGAACCCTCCACATTGACCGTTATGGCAGCTAACACTTGTGAGGGCTGATCATTAACCTCAGAGAGGAACCTGACTTGATAGAGCCAATGGTAGTGGGCTACAATTACCCAGCCTGCTGGGAGTTGGAGAATAGTATGTGGACCATGGAATGCCTGAAAGAGCGGTCCCCTGACACCTATTTTTGTCCTTTTTCTGTCCTTGGAGGACCTTGTGCTGTCTTGATGATATACCACACTGGTCTGGTGGCTTTAGCTGTTCACAGCATGGCAAATTTGTGGAAGCAAGCAATAGTCCTAAGGTCAGAGGGAGAGAATTCTAATTGAAGTCTGTTCCCTCCTGCCCTGCCTGCTTGCTGCAGCCACCACTTCCTTTTAGCTCCCGGCTCTGAAAAGGAATTTTCCTTGACAATTTCTGGAGTTAATGCTTCCTCCTGATTCCTGCTATTCCCAAGGAGTGGTCTGAAGGCAGAACACCTGTGATCTATGCTAGTTGATCACTTTTGGCTGATTTTATTTGTCCTTGGAGCAGCCCTTTAGTACAGCATCACAAAACCTGGTGAGCCAGAAGTGTAAGACAGGAAGTCCTGTCTCAGAAGGACTCCAGAATCCAGTAATCCTCACTAGATGAAAAGTACTTACTAGAAAAGATAACGAAAACTACAAAATCATGAGCATCAATAGCAATACAAGGATACCTAAAGTATTTATCAAGACTGGTACTGAGTATTAGTTTTTGATGTGCATCATTTATACAAGTAAATATTTGTGTAGAATCAAGTTTCTAACATTGTTATTTAGTTGTTTAGCACAAACTGCCTTTTTAACTGTCCTTTATTGTTCCTTCATTATTCAAATATCCTAGAATTGAAAGCTGCAAACCACCAGAATCCTAATTAAGGTTTCATAATATATATAATGCTGTAGCTTATTTTATGTGTTTCTTTTCAGCTAATTTACCCCAGGAAGTGTTTGACTCACATTCATCTTATCTTCTGATAACGTACCCTATGTCTATCATTTTTGTGTGTTCATTTTTCTTATTCATAATATTCCGTTATTTTGCATAGTAAAATAAATATTCCATTTTTATTAATTTTTCTTTCCTTTAGCTAATTTTGACACTGTATTATATATTTTTTTAATTTTAAAGAGAAAAAATCAAACAGCAAGCAATCAAACAACAAAAGCATCATGACAACAATGACAAAAAAATAGCAATATAGAATTTCAAAACAAAGTGATAGGAATTTAACAATGACTGTTATATTGCACACTGTTATCTTTAAAATAGGTGCCCAAGTTATCAGATAACAGGCATGCAAATTTGATCAAACTATATAATTTCCTTTTGAGCAATTTCTTTCCTTTACCATATCTATTGTAACTTTATGATCTTATTTACTCTTTCAGTTTCTTACACTAGTGAAACAGTATGGTGTTTACATATGCAAGTCTAATTTATTTCACTTATAAATATGGTTTCTACTTGCATTCATTTATCTATAAAAGCTTTGAGTTTATTGTTCTTTAAGGCTGAGCAGTATTCCATTGGACACTATATTATATTTTAATCTTTACCTCAATCACTTTTTCTCTCCACAGTTTTATGTGATCTCAAGATTTAATGAGCTTATTCTTTTCCTTATTCTCAAAATCATTATTTAAAAAAAAACTCCAAGTACATGAATTTATGTGGTTTTCCAATTGGGCTTGAAACTACTTATCTGGCAGTTGTTATTTTTCAATCATTATATATTTGAGTATTAATATTAATTTAATCTATTTTTCTTAAGTCAGAAGTGGAAACCCTATTTAGAATAGCTGCTATTTATTTCACGAGTTAGCCCCTGCTAAAGAATGAAAACAAAATATACATTACTTTTTTATGTTTTCTATCTTGTACTTGTCAGAAATGCTTTTAAAAATTTAGAATTTGATCATATACTGAAATGTAAATAGTTTCTTGATTTCAAATGTATGCACATTTAAAATTAAAAAAATATTTCATTTCCTTGGTGGTGTTTCAGACTTGTGAGGGCTGGTAAATATTTGAAAACATGTTGCAGTTCAATTATTTAATCTTCATTATTCAATCTTCTTCCTCCTCCTCTTTCTTCTTTAATCTGGGTGAGCTGAACCTGCTTTTGCATAGGGAGAGAAAACTAAATTTCTAATCGCCTCCAACTAGAAATTCCTATTGTTCCTTTTTCTGCACTTTTCCCAGTAGCTGTGTCTGTTCTTGGGAGAAAGAAAACTGAAATGTAGCATGTGATTTGTCATTCGTTGGCAACTGAATTTAAATTAGGGAGAAAGCAGCAGGTATGTGCCGTTATGGAACTCTCTGGACTGCACAGCCTGCACACAAATTCATGGTTTTACTTGTAATTTTCCATTGCTGTGTAGAGAAAACCAACCAAGTTAAACACACTGCTTTGGATTTGTCACCAATATGGAGCTAGCCCAATCATGTCTTCTGTCATTCTAATTGTGGCTTACTTCATTCACATCTTTTCTCTTCTGATAATATTAATACTATGAGAAGGAACTCCGAGAAGCGGGAGTGTTTTGTGTTGGTACATTTGTTTAAACTTTGACTGCATTTTTAGTTCAGGTCCTCCATTGTCCCAGGTGTGCAAAGCCCTCTGTAGTGCTGCCTGATTCTGTCGTCATGGTCTAATATATGATACAGTTATCCCTGGATTTACTAACACAGCTTGTTTTAATTACTAGGGTAGTCTTGCTTCTATTTCTTCACAATGGTCAGTAGGTCTCTTTCATGGATTCCCCTTTCGGTGAGTGTTATCTGTTCAGCATTCCTTGACCTTTTATGTCTAATTTTTAATCTCTGCTTATAGGGAACCAATTTGTAATTCCTCTCTGTATTTTTTATTTCATCTCATTTGCCTTTAGTATTATTTCTTGCATCTGTAACATGATAATAGCAGGTGCTCATATAGCACGGCTCTGATCT
The DNA here is from genome assembly GCA_004027295.1 of Dolichotis patagonum. Classification (NCBI taxonomy): domain Eukaryota; kingdom Metazoa; phylum Chordata; class Mammalia; order Rodentia; family Caviidae; genus Dolichotis; species Dolichotis patagonum. Next base: position 44,684 of record PVJX010010868.1, on the reverse strand, counting down.
AGGCCCTCTGGTCTACATGCTCCATATGTGCTGTACTCTCCTCTTGGCAGTGCCTGATGTGCGCACTGGAATTGTCCACACTGTTTGTATGCACTGGAGCACAAGAGGTTATGTAACTTGCCAGAGACCTCCAGAACTCAAATCTGGGCACTGGCTTGAATCCACAGGATGATCACTACATAACACAACGAAATAATCATACCTCTTCTTTGGATATCTCCTCATTAACCCTTGAAAATGCCACTGCTATCAGGGCATCACAGTCTGGTTGCTCCTGTTTGGCTAACTTTGGCCTGTATATGTGTGTTTTCCTTTTCTTTCTTAGTCATTGCCCAGTTTATCTACCAATCCTCCAGTCATTTTTTTATTGTTATGTCACTGTGTTTAAGTTTTAGTACCCAGGGTTTATAATACACATTTTCTTATTTTTGTAAGCCTTTAGTGAACTTTATGGGGATATTTTTAAGGTTATGGCTAAAAGGCTACCAGGAGTTTCTACTTCCAGTTATGGAGGAAAGGGCATCTACACCTGCTGTTTGAGTAATTTGCGATTCAAGGTTCTCTGATTGCAACTTTCACTGATTCTGCAATGGAGACTCTTTGTTATGGATTTTTACTTGTGTGTTTCCCCAGTGTTTCCTTCAGGAGATAGCAGTTTATTTACACTAATTAGTGCCTGGGTTGGGGCTTTTTTCTTTTGCTTATCACTAGCTTAGCCTAGCCTGTAACCTTGAACCTTTTAGAGCTTTCAGTGTTAACTAACAGCTGGCTGAGCCCTGTGTACCATAGGTTCCCCACCACTGGGCCTATGTCTAGGTGAATTATAACTATACACAAATGGAGAACAGGTGGGCATCTACATATGTCCATTTGTTGTCAGGGAAACTGAGTCTTGAACTAGGCCACATACTCTGAGTAAGTATATTCAGTGACAGAAGTAAAATGGAGATACACATTGCTTGTATTGTGTTTTTCTTTTAATGTACATTTCTTATTAGGACTGTTATGAATTGTTCATTTCATGGAATTTATGAAATATTGAAAGATCAATGTGCTAATCCAGTAATAAGTAGGAGTAATTTTTTAATGTATTAACTGCTAGTCTTTTCTGAAATAACATGTTTTATAAAAATACCTTTTTCATAGTTGCAACCAGAAGGTGTATCTAATTTTATATCCATGCCTAAATATTTACATTATATATTATATGTTACCATGCTATTAAAAATTAGACTAACATAATTTATTATAATTTTCAAAATCTAATTACTTTGCTTTACTAGTTTTTAAGGAATTTTGTTCATTTTTTTGTAGTATAGCCATACCTCTATTATTCTAGTAACACTATTAAAAGCCTATCAAGTTTTTTTAATTTTCATTTGAGTATGTAACAAGAAATTTTATGAACTACTGGCATTTCTGGGTCTTACTGAATATCTTTACTGTTTAGTGATCAAGTCATCTGTAGTCTATTGTAGCCATTATAATCTTTATTAGGCACTATTTTTGTGTCTCGTTTGTCACCCAAAGGTTCAAAGAAGTGCCAGCATATTTTAAATACGCATTTAATTTAGTATACTCATTCTTTCTTTTGAGAATGATTTCTTTGGTGTTTCTGATTTGTTTTCCCTTAAGAATTTTTTTACTACAAAAATTTTTGTATTCATTTTAACAGTTGAAAATATAAGCTTTCTTTCACATTTAATTGTCAGAATTAGTAGAGTTGGAAAAAGTAAATCTTTTAAACTAAATGTTTATTTGTTGGAACTGACCAGGTAGAATTGAAAAAAAAAAATTAGTATTAAATCCAAGATTCTGAAAGCCTAGGCTCAATATGAGAAAAATCAGGAGTTTATTCTCATGTTGCCTTCCTTGCATTTTGTGATATATGTTGTTCATTTACAGAGTCTAGTCTTAAATCCTAACTGCTGTATTCCCCTTAATCATGGTATGGGCCTTTATGTATATTTATTTGTAAAGAGAATTCATTATCTTGTTCTTCTTCTTCTTGGTCTTTCATTTTTAGTGGTTAAATTTATAGCAGAAATTGGCTTTTTCTAGAAAAGGCTAATGTATTAATCAATTCAGGGTGCTTTAATAAAATACCATAAGCCAGGTGATTGATAAGCAACAGAAATTTGTTATTCTTTGTTCTGAAAACTCTGAATCCAAGATTTTGTGTTGGGTGAGGGTCCCTTTTTCTTCTCATAGAAAGCTCACGCTCACATTGTAGAGGGGACAAACTAGTTGCCCTGTGGCTTTATAGGGCCTTTATAAAGGCACTAATCATATTCAGAAGGTAAATTCACTCCTCACCTCATCATCTCCAAAGGCCTGCTTCCTAATACCATCACCTCTGGGCTAGAATTGCAACATACCATTTTTGGAGAGGTAAAAATTCAGGTCATAGCAGCCAGATAGAAGTTAATTTAGGCTCTGCAGAGCCTGAAGTCTCTGTTAGACACTCAGCTCTGCCTTTCTCATGGGGAGGCAGCCCTAGACTTGAAATGACTGCAAGGAAAACACATCAAACTTTCTTTACAAAATAGGCAGCTCCATCTTCTATAGGGAAAAAGAAAAAAGAGAAGAGAAAACAACATGTCAGGATTATATGAGCACTCTTAAACATACTTTGCCATTTTCATTACTTTAGTTTGTTATTTTTTAATTTTCTGGCAGTTCTGGGGATGGAACCCAGGGCTTCGCACATGCTAGGGAAGCACTCTGCCATTGTATGCCCAGCACATTTTGCTACATTTTTAATAATGTAAAAGAAGTGTACAGTTTCAATAAACTTAATAATGATAAAAGAGGTATATAGTTTTACTAAACTTATACAAACATCTTTAGTTTATTCATCAGCTTCATACATTATTTTCTTTCTGAATTTTAATCATCAGACATTGTTGGAATATGGCACCTTATTTTTAATAACACCAAATTCAAGATCTTTTGGGATACTTTTTGAAACCAAATATACCTTCGTATTTCAATAAATTAAATGATAAGAAATTACTATGAATGATCATCATTTTATAATAAATGGATCAGGGCTTGGGTCAAGTGTAGATTGTGACAGCTATAAAGAATGATTTCTGTTCCACCTTTGTAAATGTGATGCTTTGTGTTTCTTTCTCAGAAAATGAACTCCGTGTGTAAGTTTTTCATGGTGCTTCTTGGAGGCCCTTCGTAATTCTTATAACTATGGGAGAAAGAGACCACATATTCTTTATGTTGGGTCTCTTGGCTATAAATGGTGTGCATTCATTACTGACATGGCAAGATTGCTTTGAGAAAATGAACACAGATGCACATATATAGCTTTCTGTGATCATGCTAAACATTCTGACAATAAAATTTATTTTTTTCCTTTTAAAATTTAAGATTAAAAACTATATATTCCATGTGGTCCTTTATTATGGCTATATATTATATATTTCTATTTATTTGTTGTATGTTTCTCTTGTTTTACAAACTAATAAAGATTCTGTGTCATAATCCTTAAGGAGAAGGGACTGATCTCACTGGAAAAGAAGATGCTGGTCATTGCAATCTGATCAGTTCCACATTCCCCCTTGGTTTTTAGGTATTCTTGAAGTTCTACATTGTGTGTTAGTGGAAAGTCCAGAAGCTCTAAATATTATTAAAGAAGGACATATTAAATCCATTATCTCACTCTTAGACAAGCATGGGCGAAACCACAAAGTAAGTAAACTGTTTTATTTCCATGAATAAATTACAGGAGCAATTAAAATATTAAAAAAGTATTGTATTTTTCACTATACAGTGTGAAGAAAAATAGCTAGAAAATGTTTTAGTTTTAAATAATGAAATAATATTTGAGGAAATACACATTTGCCTTCATTTAAACATTATATACCATAAACATGTATTGAAGCACTACACCAGATCCTGTAAATGTGAAATTTTTACAATGTTATGTATCTAAGATTTAAAGTCAAATATGCTAAAATAAGATGACTTTTCAAAGACGTGTTGAGTTTTTATGAGTTTTTTTTATGTTAGATGTGATTGAGTGATATTGTTTAGTTTGTATTCATAGCTTCAGTGGAAGGATAAGCAATTCTCCACTTGTGTGTGAAGGAGAGTTGAAGGGTCAGTGAGATACGCGCTGTTATATTCAAATGCCTGAGTCAGACGGAACTGGAGGGAATGGTGTGCTTTACTGCAACTACTGCTGATGCTTCAATTTAAAGGATGACTTAGAATCCACTGGAAGTAATTTCTCCTTTCAGGTTCTGGATGTCTTATGTTCACTGTGTGTTTGCCATGGGGTTGCTGTCAGGTCTAACCAGCATCTCATCTGTGACAATCTCCTGCCAGGACGAGATCTTTTATTGCAGACCCGTCTTGTGAACCATGTTAGCAGGTAAATTCAGATGGACGATATCATAAGTAGGTGACGCAGCAAAGGAGTTCTAAGCCTGACTCCGTAGCTAATACCACAGATAGTCCATTTATTTACTAGGCTCTTTTATGTATCACCCAAGTGAATAATAGAAGTATTATTTGTTACCAAAAAATGAGATAATAATAATACATGTAGCAGTATATCAATTTGTCACAAACACATGTGTAAGAGATTTTGTTCCATTCATAGCTGAATTATCATTGACATCATTAGGAGTAGGCTGAGGATTATAGAGATACAGTCTATGTAGTTGTGTTGTATGTCTTAGAATATAACTAAAAATACTTATCCTTCAAAATTGCTTTGAGGTTTCCACTGTGTATGATTAAAAAACAGGTTTCAAATACAATAAATTCCACAAATAGCCAATTAGATTACATCTTCAGTTAGTTCTGCCTTCTAGAATAGCTGACATTCATTGAGCGCAACATGCCATCTATAATATTGGGTGCTTTACACTTTATTTGTTGTGTGTGTGTGTGTGTGTGTGTGTGTGTGTGTGTGTACACTTTCCTGTGTGCTGCTGTTTCCTACAATTTATGGAGCTAGAAGTGATTTCAGGCCTAACTCCAGACTTAGCTCTTAACTATCACACCACACAGACTTTCTTATCCCCACCAATAAGCAAATAAATAAAGAACACATGATAGGGTTTACAGTTAACAAAGTGTTTTGTGTGACTGAAGTAGCTTTGGTATACTGCATCTCACTGCTTTCCAGGAGGTAGTTTGCTGCTTTATGCTATTTTAAACACAAGTGTAGAATAAAGTGTATACGTTTATGTTGTGTTTTTTACACAAGGTTGGTTTTGGATCTCCTTTGCTCTTTATAGCAGACTTAATGTTAAAGAATAGCATTTCCCAACACCTCCACTAATCTCTAGCATTACTGTAGAGCATAAATCCCCTCTTACCGTGGAATAAAACTTGCTAAAAATTCCTCTGTTCACAATGAGCAACCAGCCTCATAGGCAACTTGGTGCTTAGCTTCTGGCTCTATGTGACACAAAGCTTGGTTTAGGAGGGTTGCTGCATGTCTTCATTTCACAGCAGCTCCATTAATTCTAAAGGCCTGCTATACAGAGTGTCTCATTTTGTTGCTTAAATTTGATTGTATAAAATTTACTGAAGAACAATTAAGGGAAAATGTTATAAATTTATAAAAGTTAAGAAAAATAATATTAGATCCTTGAGTGGCATTGCTAAGTAAACCAAAAAGTAAACACTGTTCACTGAAAGTGACCTGTCACTCTGTATGACCTCAATGGTTATGTTCATTCTGTAGGATTGAAGAGAATATGTGTTTAATATGTGGCTTCCCACAGAGCAGGACTAGCATGCAAAATAGCAAGACAGAAATGAGAACAGTAAAAGGCATGTGTGGCCTGGTCTCACATGTTGTTCCTATCTCTTTAAAGCATGAGGCCCAATATTTTTCTGGGCGTCAGTGAAGGGTCTGCTCAGTATAAGAAATGGTACTATGAGCTCATGGTGGACCACACTGAGCCATTTGTGACAGCAGAAGCCACTCATCTGCGAGTGGGCTGGGCTTCCACTGAAGGCTACTCGCCCTACCCTGGGGGCGGTGAGGAATGGGGCGGCAATGGTGTTGGAGACGACCTCTTCTCCTATGGATTTGATGGCCTGCACCTCTGGTCAGGTAGGCACTCTCCACTTTCTCTCACCAATTTCTATTGACCCAGCTATGTGGTTCTGAAAGCTGTCAGTGCTGCTTCCATGGATAATTTGATTATTCATAAATTTAACATGAAAATGATGAGTAAGAGGGTTGAATAAAAAGCAAAATTTCAGTAGATAAAAATGAAAATGATTACAATCATTGTACATTTCCAAAGGACCATGCTGCTTATGAATAATGTATTTAAAAAGTGGCATTTCAATATGTGAATGAACTACAAAAATGTGTGTTTCTGACATTTTAATTGATATATGTAGAGCTTTAGCTTCCAATTTGAAAAACACAAATCACAAACCTGCATAATCATGGGAAGAAAGAGACTAGTTCAGCTTCTTACAAATTAATGCAAAGGCAGGCATCAGTAATCTGCAAAGGCCTGTGTGACTAGTCTAGTCACAATGCAATAACACTTTGAAGAGAAAATAGCATAAAACTTTCTCTTTAATGAACTAAGAGAAACCAGTAGAATAAACGCTATGATCTGTTTCTTTCATGTAAGAGAATCTTTTTTTATCTATGACTTGTACTCTGAATAAAAGTTTTGGCCTTTCTTTTTAGAATACACAGGGAAATAGCTATTGTTATTCTCTAATATTTTGTTATGAAATTTTGTTTTTTAAAAAGGAGTACTTTTTAATATTTTCTTTATTAACATCTACATATATTACAGTAAAATAAAAAAGCATTGAAAAGGTTAGAAGTAAGTATATAGTTCAGTTCACTAGCTACCAGCTCCCAGTCCTCATGGTTGAGTATATAGTGAGTAGTATATATTAGAAATAATATTTTTCTGTGATTCATGAAGAACTATGTTATGGTTAATTTAAAAATGCAGCTCTTATGTACATATTTTTTTGGATAGTGGAGTTCATTTGGAATCTACAGATATATGCTTGTGTTCACAAAGCTGCATTTAGAATGTAGTCCTGGTATGACCTCTACATATTTTATAAAGTATTCAGTGTATAGAAGATACAGAATTCTGACTTAAGTTACAAAAATCTGACCTTTATCGTATAGTTGCAAGTAATGTTCATTTAGCAGTGCTGGATAGGCCTAATAGCTTATGAAAAGAAATCTTAAAATTATGTGAACTAAATCTAAGTTTATGGTAACACATTTGTAAACTCTTTTTTTATAGCTGTATCTTAACAACAGTAGTTACTGAATTTGTCCTTTAGAGCCAATAGCTCTGTTGTCTAGAATAAAAGAGGCTATTCTGTATTTTGGGTGGCTTCTCTAACCACCGTGGTGTGTGGCGGGGGTTGTTAGAGTACTGAGGATTGTATGTACGCAGGAGCACTGTGCTAGACACAGGGCAGCCACAGTATTCACTTGTTTTCCCATTAGACCAGAGACTATGGGGAAAAGCGATACTCATTACTATGATAAGAAAATTCTAAATGGTTTCCAATTATTTTAGCCTCGTAACACGTTTTACCTGTTTGATTTTGCATTCAGTTTGATGCTTTTCCTTTCACTATAGTAAAAATATCTCATACTTATGGAGTAGAATTGGGTTCAATATGTTACAAAGTGTCTTAAATAGAACAACAAGAACAAAATATTTTAGGGAATGTATTAGCTTGTTACAGGAAGCATGGTAGGTAAGTTTGGAATTTCAGGAGAAAATTAATTGTCAAGAGCCAGTATTTGTTCCTTTTAACAAAAGAAAAAAATAGAGACAAGAAAGTGTGCAATATATCATGCTTTAGTTGAAAATTTTGTTATCTCCAGTTAGGATCTGTTGTATGCTTTGCTAGGTTTTGATTCAGGGACAAAAAAGTCAAGTCTGATATAGTTGGAGTCTGACTGAGTTACCAAGGCTGAATGCATAGTAATCTAGCTCACCTTCTTGGGATTCTTCTCTTATTTCTTTTCTTTTCAATTGTTAATATAGAATTTAATATTTATGACTTCTAAGAGAGAACACATTTTAACTACTGAACATTTTGTAATTGGTGAACAGAGATGTTCCTTGGCACCCAGATTGGTTCATACGCAAGCATTTTGAGCTATATCTTCATTTATTCTCCATAATTTAAATGTCGTGCAGTGTTGCTATTTGTACGTTCCAGATGTGTGAAAGGAGCAAAAATGTGAAAAATCTTGGAGCTTTTAGAGAATTTGAATAGTAGAAGTATAGAGGAATGATGAGCAATAGAGGAGAGATGTACAGATTTCTCACCCAGGATCTGTGAATCCAGCTGCAGTTAGCCCTCTTTCTACTCATGCAGAGAACAGAAATACAGTTCTTATGTGGATTTGATAGTTTCATCAGTGCATCCTGAAAATGCTACTTAATAGCTTGAACACTATGAGTGTCATTCAAACTGTGGGCCTTATTTTGTTCACTAGTGGTCTTTTTGTTTCAAAGATTACAAAACAGTTTACTATGATAACTGTTAGACAGTTGTTAGCATTAATATAATAATACTCTTCAAACTGAGCAATATATTTGGATTATAGTAAATATGTGTTTTTACTAAAATAATAACCTTAGTAACAATTTTATTAGCTGAAGATTTTGATACAAACAAGGGAATAGATCTTCCTCCATGAACTGTATTACATTTACATCATTTTGGAGAAAACTGGCCTTATAGTCAGGGAATTCTAGAAGAGCTTCTTGATATTGACTTTGCAGCTTGCAGATTTGAATATTGATAGTCCGTATTACAATAGAACCTCCATATTTTAAAAAAAACCAATATTCTCAATAATTGACATTTCAGATATATTCTTGGTAATACTTTAGGCATTCGAGAAATTAAAAGAAGCATTATAAAAAACACAAAGCATGTATCATGAAATCTATTTTTGTGTTTGCTGAGATCAAAGAGTATGGTTGTATCTCTCAGTACACATATTTGGAGGAACTTTACCTTCCTTTCTTTTAGTGTGCTGTGAGAACCAGATGCCTTTGGGACTGGTTAGCAAAGGGGCTTTGAGTCAGTCAAAATGGGCTTAGACTATTGGTCAACCAATAGTCTAAGAAGAGACACTTAATAAAAATTATTTTCATGTCCTCAGTTGTATCCTCTGTACTTAAGAAGACAAACCAAGTCCTGGTATGAAATAAATTATAAAACAAGAACAAATTAGTTGGCATATAATGGTCTCAAAATAAGTTATATATGGCAAGAATGAATTATCACAGATTCTGTTTTCATTATCCTTGTATAGTTTCATGTTACACTTACTGAACAGAGGGGACTTTGTATTTGATAAAAGAACCTGACCTATGGTGCCTGCTGTGCTGGAGACTGTGCTCTTTTTAAACTATTAATTTAATCATTATAGTACTTCTAGATGGTAATGGTATTTGGTGTTCTAAGAAATAAGTTCAGAGAAGTCAAGGAATTATTGTTGGTTATATAAGGAATAGGTGGTAAGGTAGCTATTTTAAGTCAGATCTTTTCCTGGAAAATTTCCTCTGACATCATTATAATATGTACTCTTAAGATAATTTCTGCATCAAATGCCATCTGTCTACCTGAAGAAATTTTTATATATCAGAAGGACCATTTTCTAATGAAGCAGCCAGGCTTCTGGAAAAGACAGTGGTTTTTTTAGACCAAGAATTTAGCATTTTACATTAGGATGTACTCGAGATTTAGTTCTTCCTGGTCTCATTCATTGGTATCTTACTAGCTGTTTAATTCTTTGACTTTGGTTCTGAAGATGGTTCTCTGAGATGAAAATGTATTACCTTTCTCAATGTTTTCCCCCAATAGGTTGTATTGCGCGTACTGTAAGCTCACCAAACCAGCATCTGTTGAAAACTGATGATGTCATCAGTTGCTGCTTAGATCTGAGTGCCCCAAGCATCTCATTTCGAATTAATGGACAACCTGTTCAAGGAATGTTTGAGAATTTCAACATTGACGGCCTCTTCTTTCCAGTTGTTAGTTTCTCTGCAGGAATAAAGTTAGTATGTCTGTTTTCCCATGTGTTTCCCTTCTTATGTCACACATTTCCACAGAAGACTTGGCCCGGCCATCACTCTGCTTTTTCTCATCTTTGTGGCTGTCGCCTGGGCATCTGTCCCCAGGGTATTTGCCTGTTCCTTGAAGAAGGAGATAAGCTTCACTCAACTACTGGTTGAGTAACTTCTGGTTACTTCCAGAAGCAAATAGGTTGCCTGCCTTGTCTCTGCCTCACCTGTGGTAGTAACTGATGTTTCCTCAAGTTAGTATCCTGCAATACACTTTAGGTCAATTTTTCAAGTTCATTGTACTATATAATAAGGGAAAATGCACGATACTATTAAAAGTATGACTTTCTTATATTGATTTTTATTTATGTTTTACCATAATCTTCCATCCCATTTCAAATTCCCTCATTCTATAGAACATACATGTTCTTTCTGTGGTGAAGTCTAAATGATTCCTTCCAGTGGCCACTCCACCTATCCCACTGGTAATTCTCTGTATGTAATCAACTGTGTCAAGGTGATTTCTTGTTTTTGTCTTGTTTTTGTTATTACTAAGGAAAAACAATTATAATTCATGAGAGTTCTACAAAGAACCCCCCCATATATAACATTAGTTCCTGCCAACTATTTTGCTTATTCTTTTAGTTATAATTCTCCCAGGCATACTTTCTAGTTACAAAGCATCACATTGAAGAACTGTTGAGAAATCATGAAATATTAGCTGTCCTTTCTGGTATACTAGTTATGTTTTTTTCCTATAAGCTTCTGGGTTGTTTTAAAGTTTTTGATTTTCATCATGTTTTGTTCTTGGATGTTTCTTTTATTTTTTAGCCTGGAATTGAAATACAAATTAGAAAAGAGATTATAAGGAAAATAAAAAATTTTAATTTTTTTAAAGCCAGGAGTCCCATGAAAGTGTCATTAAACTTTCATAATGTGTAGTTCAATGGAATTCACATTAAATGTTTTCTAATTAAATGAGTATGATGCATAAATGATTTTAGTAAGTTCTTTTTCTTTAATGTTGAAAGTGATAAAAGTGGGAAAAAATAAGGTCATCTGCTTTCTTTTGCAAATGGAGGTAAGATCTGAATCGTTTCAAAAGAATTTCCATAGTAAATTGGGCACTGAGAAGTGACTGTTTTCTTTCTTTATACCTAATTCATTTGTACAGTTTTAAGCATACAGATACTTAGATCATGCTTTCTTTTTGTCTGTTTATTAATTGACTGTCTTGGGAATTTAAGTGATCAGTTGCTATGGGCTTATATTTCATTTATGCATATACTTCTAGTTATATATGCATATACTTCTAGTTATTTCTAGTTATATATGCATAGTATATATGCATATACTTCTAGTTATTTCTAGAGTCACTGATAAGTCTTCTTGATCCATTAATATACTTTATCTAATATACTTTATCTAGTTTTTTCTTTTGATCAATATGATACCCTCATGTTTTACTTTTTATTATTAGAAACTCAGGTGATGATATAATGATACTTAGAAAATGTAGCTTCTCTTACAGTTAATATTTTTTCTTAATGTTTTGTTTATTGGAAAACTATCATTTAAGTCAGTGGTCCCCAACTTTTTTGGTACTAGAAACTAGTTTCATGGAACAGTTTTTCCATGGTCTGGATGTGGGTGTGGAGGAGGATAGTTTGAAGATAAATTTTCATAAGGAGCAGGGAAGCGAGATTCCTTGCATGAGCAGTTCACAGTAGGGTTCGTTCTCTTACGAGAATCTCATGTCCCTGCTCATCTGACAGGATGAGCAGTTTAGAGAGTGATTCCAGTGATGACAAATGGCTGAAAATACAGATGAAACTTCTTTCACTACCCTGCTGCTCACCTCCTGTGTGCAGCCCACTGCGTAACAGGCCATCGACTGGTACCAGCCCAGCCATTAGGGATCACTAATGCACACAAAGACTAACTGACTTTGACATGGATTCTTTTTAGGGTCCGCTTTTTGCTTGGGGGGCGACATGGAGAATTCAAATTCCTTCCTCCACCTGGGTATGCTCCTTGCTATGAAGCTGTTCTTCCCAAAGAAAAGTTGAAAGTGGAACACAGTCGTGAATACAAGCAGGAACGGACGTATACACGAGATCTGCTGGGCCCCACTGTTTCCCTGACCCAGGCCGCCTTCACACCGATCCCTGTGGACACCAGCCAGGTACTGAGATCACCTCTAATGGCAGAATCTCTTGCCTCATACCCATTCTGATAGCAGTGCAAGCTCACACTGCAATCCCCTGAGGTGCACTTTTTAGTAATGCAAATGACATGTCTGATTGCAATAAATCTCATTAAATCATACTCCTTGCTACTGTCTCTATTTCCCTACTTTTAAATCTGCTTTTTTAAATCACTAAAGTGATTTTGTAAGGTAGTAATGGGTCACAGCCTGAAGTTTTAAAATACTATTCTGGATTGTCTTTAAGGTTTTATTAAACTAGTTAATCTTATTTAGCTTATAAAGCATATGTTTTAGTATTTTTAAAAGACAGGTGGAACCTAGTTGCAAAATTGTATAAGCAACTTTAAGGTTTGCTATATTAAGATGACTTACTGTCTAGGGTAATATAATACATTTGAACTAATACGATGTGGTGTAATGCACAGTATTTTTGAAGTATACTTTTCCACAAGGAGTAGACATGGAGTTTTTAATTTCTTTTCCAGTCTCTATTATTTGAACCATTTAACTGAATTTTATCTTAAGTAGAGATTGAGCTGAGATCAGAGGTTTCTAAGTCAAAGCTTAAGTTCAAATGCCTCATCTGGGACCTCGAGGAAGGTCTTTGTTCAATGGAATGCCAAGAATATGTTTGACATAGTTAATAGATAACACATTACTTTGCAAATAGACACTTAAGCAATGTTGGCCATTATTTTTGCTTTTCTGTCTAATAGATGTCATGGCATTCTTAGGTTGACAGTGAATTAAATATGAGTAAGTCTCTGACTTACAAATGAATTGCCTTCTGGGAGAGTGTTCATAAATTGGATGTGTTCATAATCTAACAAAAGTGAGTTTTATCCAGTGCCTGTGTGAATTTTACGTAGTACACCTGTGAAAGTTTCCAACTCATATATTCATAAGTTAGGGACTTACTGTAGTGCTGTAGTAATTCCAGTGAGGTTGGCTAGACACTCACAGTTTATGTATTAGTCTCTGGAGATTGAAAGCCTTGTTTCAAGGTCTGAAGATGAATTAATACAAGGCCTCAGAAACCTCAGTTGTTTGGCTCCTTGAATCATTTCTCTTGCTTCACTATGCAATGTCATGTATCATGTAGTTAAAATAAATATACAAGAATTATTTTTGGTTGGAATTCTGTTTGTGTTGTCCACTGCTGAAAATGGCAGGATATCTGTAGTCATATCACAGTATAGTGGGAACATGGAATTGGGCAGCCAGGAAGTGCAGTAGGAGTACTTGGAAGATGCCTTTGACCTCACTGATGACTGTTGCTCAAGGGATGCTATAGGGTAAGGGCTTGCACCCCTGGTAAATGTGGCCTCATCCATGGACACCATGGGTCCTGTTGAGGGACTAGTTTTGGGGTCACATGGGAGGGCTATATCAAGATATAAACAATCAACTACTCACCTTGTAAGCCATCCTGTTTTCTTTATGGAAAGGTCATTAAACTTTCTCTTTTTAATGGGCAGATATGAATATTTTTTTCTTGAAGTTTATATTTGGGACCCACTGGATTAACACCCTACAATTTAGGGAAAATATAAATCACTGCAGTCAGACATTTACAGGCTTAAAGAGCCAATAGAATATAACATGGGCCAATAGAATATAATGTAACTGACTTTCCTTCCCTTTGTTTGTAGATGCTAGCAAGGTTGGTGGAAGACTGCAGGGCTGACTTTTCTTTTTAAATAATATACCCTTTGATCATTGTCCCATCTCCATTAACTGTCATTAAGTTGTACTCACCAACCCTTTGTTTTCTTTGTTCATCAGTTCACCTACTGATAGAACCCCCTACTGATTGAACCCTAAGTTGTTGCCAAAAAGCAAGGAGAGTTGTCCACGCATTTATATACAAGATATTGTAGAACCTATCATTATACCTTAATGGTTTATGAGACGGTGATATGACTGATATTGAATCTTACTGAATTTGTTTCTGATATGTGCTTTCTTTTTCTTTTGAAAATTTTTAGATTGTGCTGCCTCCTCACCTAGAAAGGATAAGAGAAAAACTGGCAGAGAATATACATGAACTCTGGGTTATGAACAAGATTGAACTTGGCTGGCAATATGGTCCGGTACATATTTTGAAATTTATTTTCAGATTCTGTCAATTCATCTTTCTGAAAATGTAATTTTCTCTCCCTTATCTTGCTATGGAGTGATACGAATCAATGGATTGATTTATTTTTTTAATTTGCTTGCAAATTATTTTTTGTGCAGTATTTTTTACTAAAAGGCCTGAGACTATTGACAAGCGCATTGAAGAATGGCTTAACTGTGTAAACAGTTGTAAAGGTATCAGTCTTTGGAGTGAAAGTTTTACTTTCAAATCAAGATTAATAGAGACAGAGCATTTTGATTTTTAAGCCAGTTAAAAATCTCCATGAAGCTCAAAATGCAACCTCAAATGAAAAAAAAATCAGTTTATTTTCTCCTCTTTAATAACCCTTTCCTCTTAGTTCCCTTTGTACATTGCAACCAGAGGTCTGTGGGCAAAAGTTTACAGTTGGTTAGACAAATGGTGGATGAGCCAAGAAATGATTGTATGTTTCTAAATGATTTTTTTTTGTTAAAGATCTTAGTTTACAATTTGTCAATAAGACTTAGAGTCCAAAAAAAAAAAAAAAAAATCTTCCAATGTAAGCTCACTGTATTGTATACCTATTTTTTAGCAGGACCTTCCTTAATAATTATTCATTTCCATAATATTGTTATTCTAAGTATCTTAAGGGCTATAATAGTTGTTTATACTTAACTAAATGTAATGTAGAAATTAGTCAATCAGTAATATATAGATTATTTCTGATGTGTCCAAAGCATTCTGGGTTTCCAAACAATGGCCCAGAGCCATCTTTCTTGCACTTGCCCAAGTTCTCTTTGCTTGGTAGTTCAAAGCAACTGTGAGCTTCTTCTCTGGGACACATCCTTCAGTCTTCTCTTATATGACCTGCATCCTCCTCCTTTTGTAACATATTTAAAACTCCTTTTAGTTAAGCAGTTACAGTGCCTGGATTTATGATTTCCATTATTTTGTCTGTAGTTATTTGTCTGTGACTAGGCTAATTCCATAAGCTCGTTAGCATTTTAAATGAGAATCTTCAAGTATGTTTTTCTTCAAAGTAGTTTTAATTAGCTGCCCAATAGGTTGAATTACTGTTTGCCTTGCAAAGGTATCATTGCTTCTCTGGGATGTATTTCCTAGGAGCATCATGCAAGGACTGTTTTATAGAATAACACTGAATAGATGTACTCTGTCATTTGTGACTGAACATTCTAGGCCTACAGTTTGCTTGGTTATCCTTGGTACTGGGCGCAAAGATGGAAAGATTTTGATGTTGTGATTGTGTTTGCCTTTTAGGAGCTTCCTGTTTATTGAGTGACAGAAATGCAAAAAATCAGAGTGCAAAGGAAATATTAGGTATTTCTTGGGAAATCAGGGCTTCCAGAGGAGATAAATTTTAGATCTGAGGCATGAAGGACAAGCACAAGTTGATTTTCAATTAGAGAGCATGACTATAATCTGGACAGGGCCCAGCATGTATGAGATCAAAGAGGTTGAAAGATAGATCACATGGGATGACTTTCAGTGGCATAACACTCGTAGGTCAGAGAGCGGGGTGCCACTGTGCAGAATGGTAGAGTTGAGACTATGGCAGGAATTATGTCTCTAGGGCTTTGGGCAGTTTGTTTTCACTCTGTAGGTAGTAAAGAATATGGGACAATTCCGTCATATAACTTTTCTCTTATGTTTAGAATGTAAGATTAGAAGCTTATAATTTAAATTTCATAATTAATTTATAAGCCCTATTCATTTATAATGAGCACAAGAAAGAAATTTATAAAGATATCACTTCTACTGTGGTGACTTGTGAAGACCTAAAAAATTGTCACTCATGTTTGCCTACTTTGGTGCCCTTAGAGAACCTGGTAAATTTCCATGGTGTAACTGGTAGCTTGATAGCATTTGAATGTCATTCAGGTGTCACCATGGAAGTAATATCTATGTAATTCATGGCTATAAGAACCAAAAATCTAATTACTACTGCAAATACAGAAAACACCTCCCTCATTTATTCATTCCTAAGATCTTGCATTTAGTTTAATATAATTGTTAATACAGTCAGAAGTCTGTTATCTTCACATATCATATTTGTAGATTTGACCAACTATAGATTGAACAATATTAAGAAAAAAATCTAATCTGTGTTAAACATACATAGATTTGTTTCTTGTCATTATTCTTACCTGATACAAGATTACAATTATCTCCATAGTATCTACCTTGTATAGGAATTATAAGTCATGTAGAAATGATTTAAAGTATATAAGAGGGTGTTCTTAGGTTCTATACAAATACTGCATACTTGTATAGAAGGAACTTGAGTATGTGTGGATTTGGTACCTACAAAGAGTCCTAGAACAAATCCCCTGTAGATATCAAGGAATGACTATGTGTAGTTTCAAAAGATTAATATGAAAAGCAGTTTTATTATTATGATAACCAGTTTTGTTAAGGTAACAGAATGATTTGTGAGAGCAGAAGATTATTTAAAAAAGATAAAATGAATAATCAGAATCACTTTAGCGCTTACTCCACCTTCAAAGCTTATAATAGTCATGTTGCTTATGGATGATTCTGATCAGGTTAGGTCTAAACAGAAAAATTACTGCAAATTAAAATGAACTCCTTACTCAGAATGTTTCAGTTTATAAAAATGTATTGAGTGTCTGTCATGGGTTCAGCATATCCTGGCTATTCATAATGCATCAAAAAACAAAAGAAACCCCCATCCTTGCACATTTGTTCTTTCTTTCTAAATGCAGCGATAAAGGCTGTAACCCAATAAATATGGATCTAGTGTGTTTGCAGGTGATAAGTATTATGGGTAAATTGAAAAACAAAACAAAATGAAAGAAGAATGAGGTGTGTGGGCAGATTTCTGTACTGGGAAGGTGGGCTGGGTAAGCCTTAACCAGGCAAGTGAGATGTCAGCAGATGTAGGAGGAGCCGGATGAGCAAGTGTGTGGGCATGGGGAAAGGAGGGTGCGTGGCAGAGCCGTGGGAGCTGAGGCATGAGCTGTGAGAAATGAACTGGAATCTCAGATGATGCCAGCTGTAACACTGACTTTTGGAGTCAACTGGACCCAGGAGATTCACAAGGCAGCTTCCCTGGGGCAGCACCCTGGGTGTTACTTCTTGCTTTCTGCCTTCCCACAGGGTTACATTAGCACTGCTCCTATGTGACACTGGAGACGGTTACACGCTGACTTCCTGTCTTGTTTCAGGTTAGAGATGACAATAAGAGACAACACCCATGTCTGGTGGAATTCTCCAAGCTCCCTGAACAAGAACGCAATTACAATTTGCAGATGTCACTGGAGACCCTGAAGTGAGTTCTTTAACTCTGTGTTTTCCAGTTTGCCTCATCTCAAAGAAACCAGATATCAATGTTATCCTTTCAATTTGACAAGTTATTCGAATTCCAGTTGTAAATTTCTGTAATATATAGGTAGATTTGATCAGTATTTGTTGTGAATTCAACTTTAACCCAACTTTTTGCTGTATCTCAGTGTTTCCCAAATACTATTCTGCAGAGGCTTATGGGTATTATGAAATGTAAGAGTTTTGTGATCAACACAAAATTTGATCTACTAATCAGAGTGTAGACCAGGAACCAGAAGCCAGGCAGGTTTGTGATAAGTACAGATATTAGGAGTAAATGCTTAGAAACTTTTATACCAATGAGAGGGAAAATGTTATGCCTGTTAATATAAGAACTTACTTTAAAATGTAGGTGCATATTTTATGTCTTTGCTTTAGAAGTTTAACTCTTCTAACAATTTTATTGGATTTCATCAGTGAATCAGACCATGATGATTGGAAATTAAAAGAAAATCAGTCCTTCACCAAAGATTGCTTGAGAAGCACTGATTTATATTCAGAAAGTCCTGAATTAAGCCAGTTAAATACATTTTCATTTTCACTGATGGGCTCTTTAGAACTTTTCACATGGTCCTGTGTACTGTCAATCTCTAAAATGAGGTAGAATCCTTTTTGGTGTTTTCTAAACTTATTCAACCATAGCATTCTCATTCAGGGAGTAACTCTTGGACCACTTATTTGAGCAACATACTTCGAGAAAAGCTGCTCCAGGCTATTTTATTTCATATTATAACAGCCAGTTTTGCTTTTGGTGACTTTTTCACAGTTGATCTCTTGAAGTTGCAGCCTTTCTTTGAAGATTGAAAGTGGGGCTAGAGTAGAATACATGATGGAACATATTTTCAAATTTATTTAGAAAAGTTGAGAAAAAAAGATAGAGTCTTGCTAAATAGTTCAGGCTGGCCTTGAACTCGCTAAGTAGCTCAGGCTGGTCTTGAACTCACAACAATCCTCCTGCCTCAACCTAAGTACTGGGATTACAAACTTGCACCACCACGCTCAGCAGAAAATATTTTTGAAAAGCCTGTAACATTTCTTTTTTCCACTTCCATCTTGTCCTATGAAACTGTTTTGTTCAAAAGGTCACTTATCTGGTATTATTTTTTATATTCTCCATTTTCGGTTCCATTTTTTAAGAGTAAGAAGTTTTTTCCATTGAAGCTATTTTTACCAAGGATATGAAAGTTAAATAATATTTCAGATTGTATGGTTTGGGTTAAGATGTATATTTTCGAAAAGGCAGATTAATTATCATGGAAATAAGGAAATTAGGCATGAGTTTTATTCATAATTTAAAAGGAGAACGAATGTGTGCAAACCAACTACATTAAGAACCCACTAAAGGTTAAACACGACAAGGTCCGCCTGTAATGAGGAATGCGGTGTGCATTGCCATGACTGGAGCTGTTACTTCAGCATCTCCTGTCTTCCCTCATAAGTCATGATATGAGGTATTTACATTTAGCTCAGTAATTTATGACAGCTCATTATTTCTCTATCTTTCACAACATAATTTAATTAAATATGAAATATATTTCCTATCATTTTGGCAATTGACAGCTAGGCTAGCTGTTTCAAAGAGTAAATCCTGGAGTGTAAAATCGCTATATTTGCCTTCAGTATGTTTAGACTTTGGTGTGTATAATCCAGGCTCACTCTGAACTAATGCTTATCATTGGTATGATTTGTGTGCCCTAGTGCTGTTCCTTATGAGGAATACTAATGACCCTTTTCATGACCTAATTCTTAATGTTTCTCTGTTGTTTCTTTTAGCTAAGAAGCATGTATTTGTATGGTTTTATGATAAACTGATTTCATCTATTCTTTCAAAATCAAATTAAGACACAAACCCATACTTTTCTCAAGTGTACTTGTTGTCTAGCTCCTCTAATTGGAGGAAGCCTCCTCCTTTCTTTTAATATTTCCTTTCTTCATGTCTTCAGTTCGAAGGTTCCAAAGCAAAGTCCTCTAGAACAAAATAGGTCAGAGTGCAGCCTCTGGGGTTTAGTGTCCTGACTTCAAGGGCTTGCTCCATGGAGAGAATCTTCTTGAGTGACTCGGCTTCTCTGATCTTAGGCTTTCTTCTCTTCAGGGAAATGGGGATCATAATAGGGCTAATTCTGGGGAAGATGAAGGGAATTAAAGAGTGAAATGTTAATAAATGCTTCAGTAGTACAAGAGTGATGGATTGGGTAGAGTCTAGCATCTCGATTTATTGGCTTTGCAGTAAATCATGGGAAGAATTAACAACTTGATTTAAATTCCAAGACGTGACAAGCAACATGCAAGGCATTGCTCTAGCATATGCCTTGTTCAGGGGCAATTTAATGTGAACATGGTTTTGATCCTCTGTGACTTTCTGTCTCTTGCCTTGTGGACAAAGATACCTACTTTAGATCCAACTAGTCATTGTATCTTGCGTGTTCCTCTTGCCTTAGTCTCCCAGAGTGCTGGGATTACAGGTGTGTGCCTCTCTGCCCAGCAGAATGAATTTTAAGAAATGCACTTCATACAACTCCTAGCCCTAAAAGATTGTCCAGCACACAATTTCTCAGATGTCAGCTTGCTTGAATATTGCAAATGTTCTTAAAACTCTAATTTTTTAATTCTTTCCAGTTTTAGGCTTCTTTTATTTTCCTGCTCTTATAGTGTGCAGTGGTCCCCAGAAAACACAGTGCAGGTATCGAAGAGTCCTTTTGCACACCTCTTTTTCTCACGCTATGACTTACTAATGATCTTTTAATCTACCTGCTTCTTTTCTTGTCTCCCATCTTAATGATGCTGTTACCACACCATCATCTGCAGTTCTCTCAACACCTTACATCTTTCTTGTCTCAACTGGCATCGTTTCTCATCTAAACCTACAGTGTTGTCCCCAGAGATCTGGTAGACATATTTCCTATCTTTCTCTTGTCCTTTCTGTATTTTGCCACCACCCAGATCATTACCACATACTTAGGTGTCATTCTCCCTATTTAAAAACCTTTAATGGCTTTCCCATTGCTCTTAAACTGAAAACAGTGCCTTCCTTTGCTTGAATATTCCCAAAGCTGGTTCGTCATCTCAGCAGCCCCATCTTCTGTGGGATGCCCTTTATTCTTGCTGGGGTCCCCTGGCTTCTGCCTCACCTGCCTATTAATTTGCATTTTCCCTCCCATCTAGTCTTCCATGTCCTCTTTGTGGAGCCCCCATCTGCCCTGTGTGCAGTTCTATCTATCTATGTGTGTAAAGATAAAAACAGTGTTCACCAATGCACACACATGTACATACACATGCATTTACATTAGTATGCTCATAGCTCTCCAGCACCATGTATGAGAATTGTTAGCAGGAGGTACCTTTGGGAAGGAATCACGAGTAGCTGGAAAGATTTGGAGGGAGAGTTTAAATTTAATTCCATTTAAATTTTCAGTATTTTCCTCTTACTCAAGAGTAAACAACTTATAAACAAATACATTTCCTTTTGGTTTAAAAACAAAAGACTTCAGAGGTAGAGTGTTACAACTCTTTATCTCCTGGTGTCCTGTTGGTGAGTTCTGGACATAGGGAAGGAATTCTGGCAGCTCATCTTTGCTTTTGCTTTCCAGGACTCTTTTGGCACTAGGATGTCATGTGGGTCTATCAGATGAACATGCCGAAGAAAAGGTGAAGAAAATGAAGCTCCCCAAGAAGTAAGTTGAAGGAAGAGGCCATATCAAACAATCTGCATGCAGACTTGCTGAGATGCAAATGGCTTACAGAGACACGATAAAATGCAGATTCAAAAATTTTACTGGCTGAGTCACTCTGACGTAGGATAACAGATTCTGCTGAGAAAAGAAATAAGGGTCAGGATGTGTTTGGGAGTTCGTTACATGAAGTGTGTTGTTTTTCCTGTGTGTGTGTGTGTACCTATGTGTTCTTTCTAGCTGATTATATATAATTTTCAATTGCCTGAAAATTTGTTCATAATTTTTCTTGATTTTATGAGGAAAACAAAATTGCAGAATAAGGAGAAAGTCAGTATTATTAGTCCTATATGCAGGTGAGAAATCCAAGACAGGTACATGTTGCAGGAGTGGCTTTGCCTGCTGTGCTGTGACCTGTGTCTGTGGCACTGTGTGACTTCTTTACCCTCAGCCCTCTCACTTGCTAATAAGCCTTAATGATGCCAAATATATGAGGAAGATTTAGGCATTAAATGAGTAAGTGCTCAATAAACGATAGCTGCTTTGTGGTACTGCTGTTTTTTCCATTTTAACTTACATATTGAAGTCACTTTTTGTGAGACTTTAAATGGTAAGTAGCAAGTCTGCAATGTGGTAGATAATATCATGAGATAAGAACAAAATAGCTGCCTCATAATCTCTACTAGGCCTGATGATATACCCCAGATAAACATAAAATCCATGTAGAAAAAGTGTAAAGTCTTTCCAAATACTGTCCGTAGTTTGACAGGCTATAGGTTTACTCAGGTGTTTCCTGGAAGAATTTATTAAAGCGGTATTGTTACCTTGTACATTTTTAGTTTCTAAACTTTTTCTCTGAAACTTAAGCAGTTCCAAAGGATGTCATTGTATAGTCTGTTTCACATATTTTCCTTTCATAATGACACTTTTGCATCACTTTTTGGTGTTTCTAATGAAAGCAGATCTACTAATGAATGCAGATCCTCAGTGATTAGATATCATCAGAATCTTTTCAAAACTACATGAAAACAGGAAGTTATATATTATTTCATTTTTCCCTTGGAATTGTAATTCCAGTCCGTTTTCCTTACTATATTTTATGCCATACATATTTTCATGCTGGCTAATTTTTGATTCTTATCCCATTTTAAAAACCTAAATCTATATTTAAATGTACTTTTTAACATTTTTGTTTTCTGTTATCATGACCATTACATGTTAACATTTTTTCTTCTGCATTATCATTATGTGTGCTAGTGCTCATTATGTGTTCTGCATTATCAATTTTTGTGTGTTAGTGCTCAAAGGAAGGTACTTTTTTTTAAGACAGGCTTTTGCCATGTATCCAGGCTGGCCTTGAACTTTTGGCAGTCCTCCTGCCTCAGCCTCCTAAGTGCTGGGATTACAGGTGTATACCACCATTCCTAGCAAAGCAAGATACATTTTTGAAATCACTCACAGTGAAAGGAACTCTGCTCTTCTTTTTCCAATTATATCATGCATTCATGTATAATATTATTTATCGATAGAAGCTACAAGATCAATTGCATTCTTTGTTCACAGAATAGTTTTTGTTATTAAAAAGATCATTCAGTTCAGTGAACCAAAAATCACTTCATCATGAAAAATCGTATGTAATGATCTTTCAAGTGACAACTCAATCATGACCTTGTTCAGTTTTTTAATAGAAAAAAATTGGGAGCCATCTGCCTTGCAAAAGAGTCATTATTCTCTTTAAAGTCATTGATCCAGTTTTTTGGAAAGTATTTGAAAAAGACATATTAAGTCTTTAAAAAGAGCAAAATGAAAACAAACTGGTAAATAAACATTTTACTCTGTCACTTGGATAAGAAAATTGAAACGTTAATTTTACATTACCTTTGAATGCATAATGTTAAATTTATTGATTTATTTTTATTCTGTGCTCTGCATATGTGGGAGGGTTGTGTGTGTGTGCACACATATGTGTGCTCTGCATGTTTATAACTCATTAAAACTTGGAGTCCAGTTTAGCTTATTTTACTTATGGAATTTATGTCATGAAACCTAGTTAGTAAAGTCAATTTTGGTTATCAAAACAACCAATTGGAAACAGAATTATCCTTTGCCACAAGGAGTCTGGCTTTTTAAATTTGTTTTTTTCAAATGGGTTAATGCATGCCTCTGTGACAACCAACTTAATTCTGATTTCTGAATCTAGGAGAGACAAGAAGCACAGGGTTGGGGCACAGGGTTGGCAGTAAGCTTGTCTTAGTGGGAATTAAGGTTTTCTGTTTTTATTATTTATTATTGATTTTTTTCCATTGCATTGCTGTAATTATCTCTGCATTATCTTGGAGTAGGTAGGACAATGAAAATGGTGAGGCTGTTAAATGAAGGCTATTGTATAGTGTCTGTACTATTCCTAAGTTTGCCATGTGGTACTATTTTATTTTTATCCTCATTGCAAAAATCAGGGAATTGATATTATGAGGCATTTGGATCAAGATCAGCACAAACCTAAAAATCTGGAATGGTTTTACAACCATATTTAAAGGAAATGTGACAGTTGTAATGAAAAATTCAACATTTTAACACTTTCTTACCCAAAGTTTCACTCTTAGAGATGGAACTCTGGGTATGCTCTAGATGCCCTAGAAGGATCACATTAACAAATGTGCAAATCATTGTTCTTAGCAACATTATTTTTAACAGCAAAAAAACAAGGGAGGGTAGGTTTGAGAGATGGGAGGAATATTTTTAATATGAAAATGGAGTATATTGTATATAGTCTACTAAAATGAATGAGTTGTAGTTATCAGTGATAACAGATGAATATAAAAATAACTGAGAGTATAAAAACATATTCTGAGGGTATAAAAACAAAGCAGAGTCTCAAAATATGTGCATGTATATATGGACATTTGCTGTATACCAAAGGTCTCATTACAAATAAATAACGATAGACAATTCACTCAATAGTATCAAGATAATTGATTAGCAAAATGAAAAAATGTTATATTTATATCGTTTATTATTCACAGCCATTTACATACCTAGTTGCTAGAAACAAACAAAAAAATTTGAAAACAACGGAATGACTATCTTCAGAACCTTAAAGTGGAAAGGAATTTTTTTTTTAAAATTTCAGAGAAGTCTTGTTTTTTAAACAACAACAAAGTCTTGTTTTTTAAAAAAATATTTAATCAAATATAATCTTCTTTGAGAGGTTTCCCTAATTATCTATCTGTATTACCATGATTGTTTCCTTTGCCCTACTGCTATTTTTCATGTCCCCTAAAATGAAATATCCACTCAGTAGGGATCAATAGTTGTGTTTACTCCAGTGCTCCCAGTTTTTAAAAACACTAGCACTTGGTAAGTGTTTCATAATTATTGTTGAATAAACAGTTTCATACATTTGAATACATTAAAAATGCATGGATCCAAGTAGACTATAAACTTAGTGGAAGGACTCATTGAATACTGTCAGGAACTTTTAAAAGTTAATTAAAAGATTTCCAAATAGAAAAAATGACTAAAGGATATAATCAGATAACCCATAGAAAAGAAGACCTACAGATCTAGTAAACATGAGAGACATTCAGCCTCACTGTTCTGGCTTATACTTAGATGTCCCTCCAAAGTTTTTTGGAGGTGACTCCATCTACCGTGTATAATGCTGCAGTTAAGAGTATGATGGTGAGGTTAAGGGTGTGGTGGTATGATTAAGGGTGCCCCACCCTTCATGTGAGTGCTGGGTAGCCTGGATAGAATATAAAAGACAAAGCCTGCTGCTGCTGCTGCTGTTTGTCTGCTTTTGGTTCCTGCCTGCTGTGTGATGCTTCTCTGCTAAGACACCCTGCCTTGGAGCCAGCCTATTAGGGACTGAAACTTCCACAAAACATGAGCCAAAATAAACCTTTCCTCCTTTATTTTTGGATGTTTAATATTTTGTCTCACAACAAGGAAAAGAAACAGTCAGTCACTAATAATAAAGGAAATTTAAGTTAAAATCACATTGAAATCTATTTCATGCTTTCCAGGTTGGCAAAATTGGAACATTATGATGGGAATCAAATTAATATAGTTCCTTTGGAAACCTAATTATCCTAATCTTAAAAAGTTGGTGATGATCCAGTTGTTTTTATCTAGACATAAATCTTATTGAAATTTTTGCACACCTGTGCAGATAAGTCTGAAAAGAGTGTTTTATGCAGCCCAGATTATAAATAATTGCTGCAAGCTGGAAAGAACTGAAAGCCTATGGACCTAAGAATTTGAAACATTTGTAGACTTGTGTATTGAAATGCTGTAAAATACTTAAAATGAATTAACTATTGCAAAATGAAGTTACAAGACAAATTTCAAAACCATGACCTTGATCAAAACAACCTCCTCTTTCCGAAGAAAAGTGTGTTACCAAAAAGATAGAGTGTAATCCTGTTTAAAATTTAGGAAAATGACCCCTTTATCAAAGATAAGGTGGTTGAGTGAGTTTGTGGTTGTGGTTGTATCTTCCAATCTATTCCATTGATCTTCAGGTCTGTTTTTATTCCAGTACCTTTTTGATTTTATTACTTTAGCTTTGTAGTATAATTTCAAATCAGGGATTGTGATGCCTCCTGCCTTGCCTTTGCTGCTTAGAATCGCCTTTGCTATTCTAGGTCTCTTCTGGTTCCAGATGAATTTTAGGAGTGATTTCTCTAGATCTATGAGGTATGTTAGTGCTACTTTGATTGTGATTGCATTGAATCTGTATAGTAATTTTGGGAGAATGGCCATTTTCACAATGTGTGTTCTTCCTATCCATGAACAGGGGATATCTTTCCATTTTCTGAGGTCCTCTTTGATTTCTTTTTTCAGGTATTATAATTTTCCTTGTATAGCTCTTTTACTTCTTTTGTGAGATTAATTCCTCAGTATTTCATTTTTTTGGATGCTAGTGTGAAGGGTGTGGCTTCTCTTACCTCTCTTTCAGTATGTTTGTTCTTAGTGTATAGGAATGCTATTGATTTTTGAGTATTGACTTTGTATCCAGCTACATTGTTGAATTTATTTATTATATCTAGGAGTTTCTCAGTGGAGTTTTGGGGATCTTCTATGTAAAGTATCATGTCATCTGCAAATAATGATAATTTAACTTCCTCTTTTCCTATCTTTACTCCTTTTATTTCTCTCTCTTGTCTAATTGCTCTGGCTAGTATTTCCAGTACTATGTTGAATAGGAGTGGTGATAATGGACATCCTTGTCTTGTACCTGATTTTAAGGTAAAGGCTTTCAGTTTTTGGCCATTTAATATGATGCTGGCTGTAGGTTTGTCACAGATGGCCTTTATCATATTGAGGTAAAGACCATCTATTGTAATTCTCTGTAAGGTTCTTACAATGAATGAGTGTTGGACCTTATCAAAAGCTTTTTCTGCATCTATAGAGATGATCATGTGGTTCTTACTTTTGGCTCTATTGATATGGTGAATTACATTTATTGATTTAGGTATGTTGAACCATCCCTGCATTCGAATGACAATCTCTTCAACAAATGGTGCTGGAAAAATGGCTATCCATATGCAGAAGACTAAAACTAGATCCGTGCCTATCACCATGTACTAAACTAAAATCTAAGTGGATCAGAGATCTAAATATTAAAACAGAAACACTAAATCTGTTGGAAGACAAAGCAGGTAAAAACCTCGAAGCTATAGGGGTAGGTAGAGAATTCATGAACAAGAATCAAACTGCATGGGAAATACTTTCCAGAATCAATAACTGGGACCATATCTTATTAAAGAGTTTCTGCATGTCAAAAGAGATTTCCAGCAGGGTGAAAAGAAAACCCACAAATTGGGAAAAAATCTTAATGGATTGTCCCTCAGACAAAAGACTTCTGTCTAGAACTTGTAAAGAATTAAAAAAAATCAGGCCCTTGAGATTCAAAGACCCAATCCAAAAATGGGCATCTGAAATGAATACACAGTTTTCAGATGAAGAAATACGAATGGCAAATAAATACATGAAAAAATGTTCATCATCATTAGTCATGAGAGAAATGCAAATTAAAACCACACTGAGATTCCATCTCACCCCAGAAAGAATGGCCAGGATAGAAAAAACTACCAACAACAAGTGCTGGAGAGGCTATGGTGAAAAAGGAACTCCTCTGCACTGTTGGTGTGAGTGTAGACTGGTGCAACCACTGTGGAGGTCAGTCTGGAGATTCCTCAAAAAGCTGGGTTTGGAGGTCCCATTTGACCCAGCTATTCCACTTCTAGGCATATTCCCAAAAGAACTGAAAACATTATATGACAATGATATATGTGCACCCATGTTTATAGCAGCACATTTTGTAATAGCCAGATCTTGGAAACAACCTAAGTGCCCATCAACTGAGGAATGAATAAAAAGTTGTGGCATTTTTATACAATGGAGTACTACTCAGCTATAAAGAATGATCACATTGAGCTATTTATAAATAAATGGACACGACTTGAGACCATACTCATAAGCGAAGTAAACCAGACTCACATGTATAAATACCATATAGTCTCCCTAGTATGAGAGTTGATAAGAGTATATAAGATTTTATGGTAATCATGATTTACCATTTCATTGCTTTGAAGCCTTTCAATATTTTCATTCATCAGTTGGAATGGTTTTATTCTGTTGTGTTTGACTTTATTATGCGTGATGGTATGAACAGCTGTTTTGAAGAAAATAAAACATTATGACAGCTATTGCTGATTTAATATCATCCTTCTTAGAAGTCCTACCATGCTTCTATTCTTCTACTACCATTGGTTCTATCTATCACATTGTGTCTTATTGGGATTTGAATATGTGTGATAGTATAAACAAAATTTTTTTAATCGAAAATGAGATATTATAGTACCCATTGTTCATTCTCTGTTATTCGGTTCAGAATGCCCTGTAATTCTTTCACTCTTTGAATGGTTTTATATTTTGTTATGTTTGATATTATTGTATTTGAAACTGTGCTCAAGTATAGCAGAGAAAGAGATATTGTGATAGCTACTGTTAATGTCTGGTTGTCTTAATGTAAAGTACTGTGTTGCCTATGTTGTCCTGTTCTGATCTGCTCTGTTCTGCCCTCTTTTGTTTTATTCTCTTTAAAATTAAAAAA
Source organism: Dolichotis patagonum (assembly GCA_004027295.1). Lineage (NCBI taxonomy): Eukaryota > Metazoa > Chordata > Mammalia > Rodentia > Caviidae > Dolichotis > Dolichotis patagonum. The sequence continues at coordinate 16,159 of PVJX010010868.1, read as the reverse complement.
AATTAGAAAAATGAAATGCAACTTTTCACATAGTTTATGGAACCAAATATGTGTTGGCATCATATAGAAATCATGCCTACTATTCTTCACAAAACTGGAGAAAACAATCCTATAATTAATTTGTAACCAGAAGAGACCCAGAATAGCAAAAGAAATCTTGGGTAAAAGAACAAAGCAGGAGATATCACAGTACCAGATTTGATGTTATTTTACAAAGCTACAGTGATAAAAACAGCATGGTACTGGTACAAATAGAGACATGAAGATCAATGAGACATGAAGAATAGAGACATGAAGAATAGAAGATGCAGAAAGAACCTCAGGCACATTACATTTCTTGTTCTTTGACAAAGGGGCCAAAAAAAGGTACACTGAAAGAAAGATAGCCTCTTTAGTAAATGATACTGGGAAAACTGGCCTTCCACATTCATAAGATGAAATCTAAACCTGTGTCTCTCACCATGTACTAAACTAAAATCAAAATGTATCAAAGAGCTAAATCTTAAAACAGAAACACTTGCTAGAAGATAAAATAGAGAAAACTCATAAAGATGCAGGTATAAGGAAGAATTCTGAACAGAACTCTTAATTCTGTTAACTCTTAATTTGGTGCATAGGAAATAGCACCAAAAATCAACAAATGGGGTCATATCAAAATAAAAAGTTTCTGCACAGTAAAAGAAACAACCAACAGAGTGAAAAGACAACCTATAGAATTGGAAAACATTTTTGCTAGCTCTGCCTCGGAGGACTCGTATCTAGAATATATGAAGAACTCAAAAATATTCACTGCCTCCAAATAAAAGGCCCAATCCACAAGTTGATAAGTGGATGAAAAGATGTTTCACAGAAGAAGTACAAATGAGCAATAAATACATGAAGAAATGCTCAACATTGTTGACCATTAGAGAAATGCAAATTAAAACAGCACTGAGATTCCATCCCACCCAAGAAAGAATGGGTTAATCAAATAATAACAAATGCTGGAGAAGGTGCTGGGGTAAAATTTTCTAAATTATTTGTAGCAATGTAAACCAATCCAACCATGATAAAAATCAGTATTGTGATTCCTTAAAACTAGAGCTAGAAAGTCTCTTTCGCCCAGCTTGTCCCCTTTTAAGTATTTTCCTGTAATTTAATGTTACTGGACTAAAGTGATACATGCGTATCCATGTTTATAAAGGTTTAACTCATACTAGCTAACTCTTATAAGCAGCCAATATGTATATCAACAGATGAAATGGATGAAGAAAGTACAGTACTTATAGTAGAGAACTACTCTACCATAAAGAAAAATAAGCTTGAGTCTTTTTTTGGAAAATGTTTACCACTCGAGACCATAATTTTACAGGAAATAAATCAGACACACAAGGATAAATATCATGTTTTCTCTATATGAGAAACCCAAAGTAAAAAGTAAATAAAAAGTAAAATAGAAGAGATAGGAAGAAGAATCTTTCTCAAATGGGAAGAGGATCAGGAGATGGAAGGAGGGCTAGGAAAAGGATGATAAAAGGAATGAATCCTGTTATGTGTGGTGTTCCGCTTTTGGCACATAACAGTGGCACATCATAATTTTTTTCTCTTCAAATGCTTGCTCCTTCAATTTTTCTAGGTAATACATATGAATTTCATGCAAAAGCCAAAAAATTGTAATCTTTGGTATGTTAAAGATCTGTTATGCAGATGTAAAACTCCACAGAATTGTGAGACAGTATGTTTTGCAAACATTTCTAATAAAAAATAAAATCAGTAAGGCAATTGAACAAAGGAAAATATAAAATAAACATTTCAAAATCTGAAGAAGAAACAAGCAATGACAAATATAACATATTATCTGTTCCCAAATTCATTGATTTCCCCACATTTTTGTGAATTTGCCCATTGTATGGTTTGGTGAACGTAAAGTTGAATCACTTTATGAATGAAGAATAAACATTTCACTGAAAAGGGATCCACCTGAAGAGTGTGTGGCATCTTCAGTTCACTGTGTGTGTTTATGTCTATGTGTCTGTCTATGTGTAATTTTAAGTGGGTTGTTTGTAATGAATGGGTAAGTGGAAGCTCCGGGTGCCCCTGTAAGTATGCTGTTGAGCTAAAGATGTAGCAGTGCAGAACACTTGCTTAGGGTGCATGTTGTCCTGGGTTTGATCTTAGCGCCACAAAAACAAAGCAACATTCTTTTCATATGTACTTGGCAAATTTCACTGGCCTCAAATTTAAAATGTGTTTTTATGTAATGTTTGGGATTGGGATGTAATGTTGGGGCTTGGGATTTAGTGCAGTGGCATAAGCGCCTGCCTTGCCAGTGTGCAGTCGTGAGTTCGATCCCCAGTACCAAAAAAAAAAAAAAAAAGCAAATATGTAATGTTTTTTATTTTCTCTGCTTGAACTTAGTTTCAGATTTAAGCTTAGTGGGTCTTGCAGACAGAGTATAGACTGATGGGATTTAATCATCCTCTGTTTAGTTCAGATTCAAACAAGTTGATGTTCCCCATGTTTATTTTCACCTTTAGCTCTTGATTCTAATGTCATCATCTCAAAATGATCTTCAACTTCCATAAAACTGTACCTTAAAATTGTACTTCTTCCTATCTCCCTCTTAGCACTTGTCTTTCTATATACTACTTTTACATGTTTATTTTGTTTTCTCCATGATTCTCCATAAAAAGTTAGTTTCTAGGAAAAAAACAGGTTTGTATCCTCATTATTATGAGTTATATCACTAGTTCTTTGCACAGGGCCTGAGAATATTCTACAGAATGAGTGTTGGTCGGTGAATTTAAATGAGGACTGCACATGTTCTAGAAATTCACCTGAAGCTTGTGGGTGTTGTTCTTTGGTTGCTCGCGTTTAAGTGGGCTGTCACGGGCTGACTTGTCTGTATTTACCTGTGCTGACCTCTTAGAGAAGGAAGCATGCTCTCCCACTGACCTGTGGACAGGGATGTCCGCATAAGGCCCCCCTCCTCCTTTTTGTGGGTCACTGCTCATCTCTTTGGGGAGTGCTGGAAGCCTCACAGTGCAAAGAGTTTCTCAGCCCTACCTTGTCTGTTCTTCTGAGACATCTGTTTGCCTGAGCTGTGCTGCACAAGGACCTAGGAAATGATAAGACCTGAGCATTTTTCTGCGCATAATCTGGAAAGTAGGGCAGAAATTCACCTTGACTCTACAAGGATCTATGTCCCCACCAGGGGAGATACAGAGAAAATACTTGCTTTCTTCTGATTCTCCTTACTTGTAGACCTCTCCACGTTTAGCCTATCTCAGACTGGCTGGCTGTTCTTGGTTTCCATCCCAAGGCAAAAAGGCTCTGCTTTTGAGTACTTCGAAGTAGAGCTTATACTCTCACCAGGCCCTCCTCCAAAAGTCTGTTGTCTCTGTATTGGATTTACAAAGCTATTTTAAAACCTCAAAGTCACAGTTAGCTTTTGTGGGATCTCTCTTTTGAAATTACCCTTTTATAGAGCCAGTGAGTGCTTCATGATCTTCTTGCAGCCATCTGAAGTATGCAGGAAAACTATAAAGTGACAAGGAACAAGGGTAGAAGCATAGGGTACGTTGCTATATTAAATAGGTATTTGTTTTAAAAGAAACAAAATAGAAGAAATATATCTCATGTTCCCTATTCTAATTTATGTTTCAAAATTAATTCCTCTGTATTTGTTTTCTGGAGAATAGTTTTTGAATAGTCTCTATACACTTCCTGTGAAAAATCTGAGCTCAGTATTCATTTCTTGTAGATGTGCTTCCAGCAAAACTTGTTCCTCATATCTCTGGTGTGCAGTCATGTGAGGTTTTCCCATTTGTTCCAAGGCACTTGAAGGGTTGCTTTGCTATTGAAATTTACGGTTAACATCCACTGAACTTGGACATCATCTTTTCATGTTTACTGTGCATCTTTCACAACATAATGATTTCCAAGCTTCATTTAACTTGATTCATACTAAACAAGCAAGCGTGGGAGGTAGGGGTGGCTGGGAAAAGAAAAGGCTTGCTTCCTAATGTTTTTGGTATTCTGCCACATTTTTGTTCCATCACTTTAATTGGCTCTTCAGTGAAATTATACCAACAACTCTTTTCAAAGGCTTATTTAGAATACCTGCTTAGGAAAAATCTGGGTCAGAAGAGAATGAAGTATGAAATTGAATTGCTACTTATATGCCAATTCCTCTGGACCAAGGGCTATCAACTTTCTGTTTATATCTTTGGTAATTTGATGTAAATACAACTAGCACTTTGCATTTTGTTTTTTGTTTGTTTCTTTTTATTTTGTTCTTTTCTACAGAGGTGTTTTATTTTATTTTTGTCTTTTGAGACAGAGTGTCACTATGTGGGTCAGCCTGGCCTTGTAGCTCAGGCTGGTCTTGAACTCATGATTCTCCTGCCTCAGCCTCCCAAGTGCTGGGATTACAGGCATCCAGATGTATTTTTAAAAGAAATTTTACTGTAAGGACACTAAAGCTCAAACTTTTTGGCTAATTCATTAATCTCACTGCCATTTTTATTATTTTATATTATTAGGTTATCTACTTACCAAAACAAAATTAAAAACTAATAAGTACAAAAGAATCTCAACACTTTGGAAAGTGAATGGATCCCTTGTATTTGTTTCATTTTATATACATTTCTCAGAAGCTAATGTTGTAGGGTGATAGCTGACATACAGACCTGACATATTAAAGTAAGGAAACTAAAAGCTAGACCTATTCAACAAATGGGCTGAAGGAGAGACAGACTGAATGGCTGATTATGGCAGTTTTCCAAAGGTGTTCAAGAAAGGTAGAATGTCATTTATGGATGTTTTTAATATGAACTATAATTTTCTTAATTAATATACTTAATAATCATAATTTCTTCTGTTGGGGGGGTAAAGAATTTTACATACCAAGCAATCTCTCCTTTATTTCTTTTCTTTCTTTTTTTTCCCCTTTGTCTTTTTGAGACATGGTCTTGCTACACAGTTTGGGCTGGCCTTGAACTCACTTTGTAGCCCAGGCTAGTCTCGAACTTGCAAGGATCTTCCTGTCTCAGCCTCCTGAGTGCTGGGATTGCAGGTGTGCCACCAGGCCCAGCTCTCCTTTATTTGTTTTAAATGTCTATAAATCAGTCTGCAATTTTGTTTGAAACCATTTACTTTCCAAGATTCACATCAGTCGTATTTTATTCCAAAAACCATTCATTTTCAACCACAATAAGATAATCATATTAACAGTTGATAGGCCTTTCTGTATCTTACTACATGGTATTAATAAGGTGAAATTGACAGTATCTCCCAAGGTACATTTATTTTCTTTTTAAATATCATTTGTTTGGTTATAATTATTTTGTTGTTAATTTCTTTAAGATATTCTACAAAGGAAATATGGCTTTATAAATCACTTCATACCATTAATTTATATTAGTGAAACATTTATTAAATCAGCAGTTTCATCAAATACAGTTGGTTGAATTGATGAATTTCAAAGATATTTGAATTATGGCTACATAAATTGAGGTACAAGAGACATGGAAATAAAAAGTTTAAGTAAAGTGATACTAACTTTAACTTGGATTGGATTATTAGCTATTTAAACCAAGTATTTTAAGCTTTATTTTTTTCCTTCCTAGTTACAGAGAATCAGCTTAACTAGAAATGAGTGTGAACTAATTATTGGGCTACTTGAAACCAACACAGACAAATGCATGTCGTGCATTTTCTCTACAATGAAAGGTTAAAACTTGGAAGCAATTCTGCCTAGGAAGAGGAAGACTTAGGAAACAAAGGGAAATTTTATGTCAGTATTATCCAGCTTCACATGTTGATAGGACTTGCCTATATGTTTTATTTGAAAGGACTTCCATTCCTCCACCTTTTGAAGATAGTTCCTCAGTCCAAAAGAAACTGCTAGAAAGCCTCCTATTAGAATTAGTTGCCAGAGAGATTCAGTTTTCTGTATGGATCCTGTTTGGAGATGCCATACAGAAGCATCAGCTGTGATCAGCGATTCATAGATTAATACTGATCTTGATCACCTCTGTGTCCTCTGTAACACCCAGGTTGGATCAAGGCTCTGGAAACTCAGAAAACTAAGAAGGGTGTGTGTGTGCACTCCTGTGTGTTGGATGACTGTGGGCAAGTTGGTAGAACTGCAAGAGGGGTGGAACTGGGGTGTGCAAAAGCTAAGCTGTATGTTACCCTCGGAAAGCTCCTCTTGCAAAGAGTGGTAAACTTGAAAATTAAACTGTGCCAACATGAGTGCATTGGGAGCTCTTTCTTTCCGAAAATATTTGAACAAGAACTTATATAGGTGATTATCCTTACAATTTACAGTTTCATTTGATCACGTAAAACATCAGAATTCTATCACAGAATTCTATTGTTGGAATAGTTTAAAAAGTCCCGTATGCCTTCTTTATGAGAAAAATTGAAAGGATATTGGTAATTACCCATACATACCGGATACTGATTTAAGACTGAAAAAAAATATTGTATGTGCTGTATAATAGTGTAAATTTTATGTGATAAGACTACTATAGTTAGCCATAATTATTGCTAGAACAATGTAATCCACTTAAAACAATATTTCTGTGACTTTTGCTTATAGATAAATTACTTATAAAATACAAGAATCTTAATACTGAAATAGAATTAAAGTCTAAGTAATTTTATTCAACTTTAAAACTGAAATATTGCTGCAATACAGTGGTTCACTGAACATGTCTTTTGAATGTCTGTGGTATTCTGGGGACCACCTTACGCTCCTGGAGGCTGTAAGTGAGCTGATCAGACCTGCTTTTTCTCAAGGAGCTCACCTCATAATGATGCCAGCTATGGATCAGACAAAGATCACTAAAAGGTCATGTGTGTGTGTGTGTGTGTGTGTGTGTGTCTACTTAAGACAGGGTTTCCCTATGGCGATCAGGCTGGTCTTCAACTCACTTTGTAGCGCAGGCTGGCCTCAAGCTCAGAGCGATCCTCCTGCTTCAGCCTACACAGTGCTGGGATTACGAGCATGTACCACCATCCCAACTACAGTTTTATTTTAAGGAGAATTTTCCTACATGTTCTAATAATTAACTTGTTAAGTTAGCATTATATAGTGAATTTTCTTGTCTTTATTTCCACAAAAGTGTCATCTTCGAGATACATTTTCTAGTTACTTGACAAAATCTATTTCTTCAAAAATTTTACAGATTGAATTGTAGCTACTGGGAACTATTTTGGGTATAATGACAATTAGAAAAAAATGGAGCAAAACAGATCAAAGTATAGTCAAATGCTGGTAATAAACCAGAGTAAAGTCACAAACAGTTGTGAACTGGACTTTATGTGAATCTCAGGAGTGAAGTTGGGTGTTGTGTGTTGGTATGAAACAGGGCACACTTATGCCTTATGTGTGTGTTGGTGAAAAATTTGATAGTTTCAAATTTTCATTTCTTGCAAAGATTAAAACTTAAAACTGTTTTAAGACCTTCTCTCACTTGGTCACAGTATGCAAGTGACCTTTAGCTTAAGTTCCTTGAACTTCCGAGAAATAAGTAAACGGCATTACATTTTAGGTGATTTCTTGGCTGATGTTTTCTTTCCTTTGTAGCTTCTCTTTTTTAGAGATCATGATAGGGAAGTAAATTACAAATGCATTAGAATTTCCCTGTAGAATAAAGAACAGATAATATGTGAAAGGATACACCAATTTAAGAAACGAATATTCCATTAATATGACATTTAAAATTTGAAGAAATACATGAGTGCTTTGCAGGAAGAGAAAGATCATTAAATATTTTAATAAATGAGCAGTATTTTGCTTCAGATTGTACAAAAGCTTTAGCTATAAGGAACACCCATAGTGGCCCTGAAGCAAGGCCAGCAGATTGCTGTAGCTGCTGGTTTCAAACAGGAGCCTAAAGACAATTATTTCTGTGGTCTGTTGGCCATTTCAGAACTTTGGAAATGGAATGGTCATTTCATTGGAAAGAGATAGCAGGTGAGTATGGTGGACTTTGAGGGGCCTGCAGAGGAGAGACCCTGGTGCCTCGGGACCTGCACCATGCAGTTGACTTGGGGTGCCAGGAGAACAAGGAGCTCCTTCCCTCTGGGAGGAGGCTGTGAGTGTGGCAGACTTTTGGCAGCCTGAAGGAGAGAGACCCTGGCGCATCGGGACCTGCGCTGTGTGGTTGACTCAGGGTGCTGGGAGAACAAGGAGCTCCTCCCCTCTCTGGGGGGCGGCTGTGATCCTGCAGGCGCGCGGGCTGAGAATCAGACATCTCATGTTGTCCTGTCCCCTGTCCTGTGTACCCTCGCCCCCCCGCTTAGCAAGTGGGAGCCAGTGAACTACACATCTTGTGAAAAGATTGGCTAGGTTATTTAGTGTGAACTCCCTATATGCAAAGATATGGGCAACCATTTGGAAGAAAACAAGAGACAGTATGACAGATAGTGAAGATCTCTGGTTGTCTAGCTTTGAAATTTATGTTTTCTTATGTCCCGTTCTGTTTTGTTGTGTTTAATTTTACCCCTTTTTAAAATAAAATTTTAAAAAAAGGAACACCCATAATAGTCCTTTGCATCTTTGCAAAGGAAAGACAGGTAGGTTGTCTCACCTGGGTTGTTTCGTAAAAATGACAACATAAAGTTCATGTAGCTTTTCTTTTTACCAGTTATCAGCTGAAGTGAAAGAGACTCAGGCTTCCTCAATGGTGCTTTGTCACTAGTCACCACTGTGCTTTGTGGCACTTTTGGACTTAGGTGGGACAGTCACAAGACTGTTTATAAGATTTTCATGAAAAGATCAATTATGAATTTCTGTGTTATTGCTTTGTAGTTACCAGCTGACAAGTGGATACAAACCTGCCCCGATGGACCTGAGCTTTATAAAACTCACCCCTGCACAGGAAGCGATGGTGGATAGGCTGGCAGAAAATGCTCACAATGTGTGGGCTCGAGATCGGATCCGGCAGGGCTGGACTTACGGCATTCAGCAGGTACATGACCTGAGAGTCACTTACGTGGGATTTAGCATAATTGGCAAATAGACTAAATTATGGCTATTTCAAAGCTCATATAGGAATCAGTGTACTTACACATGTGCATAAAACCTGCCTAGCCTTGCACTGAAGAAATTAGATGACCTTACTTTGGGTGCTATCATCCGGAACACAAATTAAGTACTCAATGAGTAATGCTACAATCTAAATGTATAACATGGGTTTATGGCATTTTCCTCTCTACAGTTGTATTATAGCAGGGACTTTAAAAAATGTGAAAAGATTGAAGAAAAATGATTTAAAAAATAAGCCTAGAATTTCTTATTTGCAAACCCTGGGGCCAGATGAATGTCAGAATTCAGATTTTTTAGCATAGAGGTTTTCCAAGTGATAATTTCATGACATGTTACTTGTTCTACAATACCTTCAGTAAGGCAGCAGAGTAAATTACCACACATTCTGCACAACATAGGCACAGTAGGATACATAGGATACATAGGATACATACCCAGGAGGATACATAGACTGTATTAGTTCCATTCAAGTTTTACCATGGAATGAGTTTTTGTTAAATTTAGGAAGGAGAAACTTTCCAGAGTTTTCTGGATTTCAAAACTGGGCATCAGTGGAAACTCTGAAAATGCTGCTGTAGCATCTCAGTGAATTTCTAGGAAGAGTAATTTCCCTAGTGGTCACGCACTAAAGACTTTCAGGTGTTCACATAGCTTTGTCTAGCCCCTAAAAATAAATTCTGTACCTCTGCCCAAAATCACTCTTTGTCAACATGTTAGTCTCATTTTATAATTGGAGCCTCTTTTATAATAGACTTAAGTCATTTCAATATTCTTGATAATACCCAGGTTTAACAATTGATAGAGTCGGCCTTCCATGCTATTGGAGGGATATAGAATGACTGTCCATAATGTACTGGGTTTTTCTCTAAAAAAAAAAAAAAAAAAGGAAAATGGCTTGGTGCTGTCTGTTGATTCACAGTCACAGTAATTTGGCTCCTCCAGTAACAAATGCTTATATAAGCAAATGTAGGAAATTAAAGCTCTGTGTGTTAACCCAATACCTGAGTCCATGGCACGGGGAAGATGGTTAGACATCGGTGAAGCTAGATTTTGTTATTGTCTTTAGTCCTTTCTCTTCTCATGTAGAAAACCTGTGTTACATTGATGCACTTAATCATTTAGTTAAATCTTTTATATTGGTGGTGTTTTGATAACTTCTGAATCTGGGGAAGACACAGGGAATGTGGAAGGGGCAGCCTCTAACCTTAGAGCCTTTAAACATTGATGAATTTCCCATAGCCACTTGCACTGCTTTGATGATTTCGTACCTATTTTTCTTTAGGATGTCAAGAACAGAAGAAACCCTCGCCTTGTTCCCTACACCCTTCTAGATGATCGAACCAAGAAATCAAACAAAGACAGCTTGCGTGAGGCAGTGCGCACGTTGCTGGGGTATGGCTACAATCTGGAGGCCCCGGACCAAGACCACGGTACTGGCTTCGCTCTGTTCCCTTTGCTATATTGCAAAATTGTGCTGATTCTTCAAAGTCAAATAAATGAATATAAGGAAAGGATCAGATAGGGTCTTCTAGTCCGAGCATATATTTATGCCAGTGGCTTGTAGTGGATTTAGTTCCCTGAAAATGGGATTAGACTCATCTGTCAATGGGGTGACTGAGTATGCACTAACTCTTCAGGGGAAGACAATGACCCAACTTTCCAGTCTGTGATAAGCAGTGACCTCTCTGATGATAATGACCTCCTCCCTTACCTTACCAGTGCCCCTCCAGAAGAGCTGATTTTAGTGGGAGCTAGTGTTTTACTTTCACCTTTGTACTCATTCATACCAGCAATATTTAATTAATTAATGTGATGTTTTTGCCTGAGGAAATGCCTTGGTCACTTTTCTCTTGTTGCTCAAACAAAATACCCAACTCTCAAAGTTAGAAGAGGAAAGATTTATTTGGCTCAGTTTGTAGAAGGTTCAGTCCATAATCAGCTGGTTCCCAGATAGGGTGGCTGAGCAGAGGAGAACAGTCATGACAGGCAGAAGGTAGCAAAGCAACAGGAGAGAAGAGGCAAGCCTCTTTTTGTCCCTTACGTTGTATGCAGGCTACCTGCCCTATAGTGGGTGTAGCACTCACATCCTTAATCCCAGCACTAGACCCTAAATCAATCACAAACTCTAGATTCAGTTACATCCAAAAAGCCCAACCTTTGGAATTGTTTATCACTGCTTTGAGTAACTATGAGAACTATATTCATATTACATTCATTTTACAGGTAAGAAAACTGTGACCCAGGGGCTTTTGTGTCTTCCCATTGGCTTATTGTTAGGTGCAAGGTTCTGACCCTGGACATTCTCACAGAGTTTAGTTCTTTGGGTTGATTAAGTTTGTACTTAGATATTGAGAGACTTAGTAGTTTCTGGATCCTTCTATTTGCTGCAAGTAAAATTAGGTGTCCATTTGATAAGAGTAATAATATTCATAACCATAATGCAACTTTTTGTTTACTTTGCAGCTAGGTTTATAGATGTGTAATACCCCTTTGGCACCAGGAAGTGAACTCAGGACCTTTACCCAGCCCTTTAAAATGTATTTGTTTAGAGCAGGGACTAAGTTTCCCAGACTGCATTTGAAATTATTATCCTCCCTGTCTTAGCCTCTCAGAGTGCTAGGATTTCAAGCATGTGCTACGATAGCTGGCTACACTTTTATGAACAGATGCTGTTAGATTCACACAAGACTAAAAAGGTGCATGTTTCAAAGACTTGGAGACTGTATTGCCGCTGTGCATGAAGCAGACAGTAAAAGGCTTCTAGGCCATAAAGCACAATATAAAAAAAGAGTTCTACAACTGCCTCACGTGGCATATACTTGCAAAGCTGACTGAATCTCTGTTTGATTAAATTTTTATATTAAATTATAATTTATGTGTGAATGAGTACACAGATCTTAAATTTGAGTTTGGTGAGTTTTGACAGTTTTATGCACAAATGGAATTTCCAGCCAGAACTATAGGTCCAACATGTTTTTCTTTTTTTTTTTTTTTTTTTTTTTTTTTTTTTTTTTTTTTTTGGTTCTGGGGATCGAACTCATGACCTTGCGCTTGCCAGGCAGGCGCTTAAGCCACTGAGCTAAATCCCCAGCCCCGGTCCAACATGTTTTTTACTCCAGAAAGTTTCCTTGTGGTCTTAACAAAGTAGTTACTTTCTAAATTTTATTATCACAAATTAGCTTCACCTCTTTTTGTGGTTTGTATAAACGTAATCGCTACATTATGGATTTTTGGGCATGTGGCTTCTTTTGTTGAACACAGTATTTTTAGGATCATTCATGTTTTATAAGTGTGACCAGATCTGTTTCTCAGTGGTATTCGTTTACAGTATATGCCACGATTTTTTCTCCATCTCTTCTTGTTGAAGACTGGGGTGGTCCCTAGGTTTTTGGTGTTATAAACAATCTGTTATGAACATTTATATACAGGTCTTTGTGTAGATTGGTGCTTTCATTTTTCATAGAGTAAATATTCTGGACTATAATTGCTGGATGATATTTATGTGTTTGTATTTATGTGCTTTCATTCCTAAGAGGTATTTGCTGTACAAGAATATAAACATTTTCCTGCAGAGGTTTATTAGTTTAGATTTTATATTGACGTTCATGATTCAGTTAAAATTAATTTTTGGTATGTGAAGTTAAGGTAGTGACTCTTTTTTCCTCCCTGCATAGGACTGGAAATTGAACCCAGGGCCTTTGCACTGAGCTGTATCTCCAACCTTTTCATATATATTTTAAAATTTTGAGTTAAGGTCTTGCTGTATCATTAATTGCCCAGGCTGGGCTTGAAATTGCTATCTTCCTGCTTCAGCTTCCCTGTGCTGGGCTTACAGCCATGCACCACTGAGCTCAGCTCAGCTTCAATTTTTTTTTTATTTTAAAGAGAATAAAACAAAAGAGGGCAGAACAAAACAGATCAGAACACAACAACATAAGCAACACAGTACTTTACAATAAGACAACCGGACATTAACAGTAGCTATCACAATATCTCTTTCTCTGCTATAGTTGAGCATAGTTTCAAATACAATAATATCAAACATAACAAAATAGTATAAAACCATTCAAAGAGTGAAAGAATTACAGGACATTCTGAACCGAATAACAGAGAATGATCAATGGGTACTATAATATCTCATTTTCAATAAAAAATTTTGTTTATACTATCACATATATTAAAATCCCAATAAGATACAAGATGATAGAACCGATGGTAATAGAAGAATAGCTGGTAGGACTCCCAGCTATTCCACTTCTAGGCATATTCCCAGAAGAACTGAAAACATCATACCACAGTGATATATGTGCACCCATGTTAATAGCAGCACAATTTGTAATAGCCAGATCCTGGAAACAACCTAAGTGCCCATCGACTGAGGAATGGATAAAGAAGTTGTGGCATTTTTATACAATGGAGTACTACTCTGCTATAAAAATGATCACATTGAGTTATTTATAAATAAATGGACAAACCTTGAGACCATACTCATAAGCGAAATAAACCAAACTCACACATGTAAATACTGTATAGTCTCCTAGTATGAGAGTTGATAAGAGTATATAAGAATTTATGGTAATCATGATTCCCCATTTCATAGCTTAGAAGCCTTTCAATGTTTTCATTCATCAGTTGGAATGGTTTTATTCTGTTGTGTTTGACTTTATTATGCGTGATGGTATGAACAGCTGTTTTGAAGAAAACAAAACATTATGACAGCTATTGCTGATTTAATATCGTCTTGCTTAAGCTTCAATTTTTATATAAATGGAGAACCAACTGTCCCAGCACCATTCATTGGACCATTACCTTTCCAAATTATATTATCCTGCTATCTTTGTGAAAATCTCCTGACCACATGTCGGTCCATATCTGAACTAACTATTCCATTTCATTGTCTATACATAAGCATATATCATACTGTCTTTACTTTTACCACCTTACAATAATAATCTTAAAATTGTAGAGGGTAGGTCCTTCAACTTCTTCTTTTTAAAGGATCTCTTTGTTCTTATTTTCCCTTTGCATTACCAAAATCATTTTATATGCAGCTTGTCTTATGATGGAATTACAGTTGAGTCTATAGATTAATCTGAGGAGAATTGATGTTTTAACAATATTTACCCTGTGTGTTCTGGCATGTGCCTATAATCCCAGCACTCAGGAGGCTGAGGCAGGAGGACTGCTGTGAATTTGAGGTCAGTCTGGACTATGTAGTGAATTTAAGGCCTGCCTGAACTATTGGCAAGACCATGTCTCAAAAAACTAAAACCAACCCCCTTAATATTTAGTCTGCCAATTCATGAACATGATATACCTTTCTGTTCAGTTTGGTACTGTTTGGTTCATCTCAACATTATTTGTAATTTTTTAGGATAGAGGCTCTATAATTTATTTGCTATATTCATCTGATATTTTGATGTTATTTTAAATGAAATTAATTTTATTTTCATTTTACTTTCTAGTTATGTACTGTGAATATGAGAAACAAGTAATATTTGAATATGAGTCTTATAACCTTTGATCTGGGTAATATATATATATATATCATAAATATATTTATATTTATATGCTTTATTTACTGGTAAATTTCATAGGGTTTTCAGTATACATAATCATGAGATCTGTAAGAAAACAACTTAACTTTTTCTTTGACAATTGTCATGTCTTTTTTGGTTTCCTAACTGGTAAAGAATTCAAAACAACATTGAATAGAAATACAGTAGTGAGAAAAGTTATCTTGCCCTGTCTCCATGTTGGAGGAAGAAGTCATAGACCTTCTTTACCAAGTAAAGCTGCAGGGTTTGTATCAGTGACAGTGATCTTTTGGTGACAACAAACAGCTGGCTGTGGCCACTGTTGGTGTAGATGGTCTTTATCACATTGACAAGATTTCCTTAAATTCCTGGTTTGTTGGTATCTTTTATCATGAATTAGATGGTGAATTTTGACAAGTACTTCTTTGTGCTAGTTATTGAAAAGATTATATAGCTCTTTTATTACTGTTGACATTTTGAATAACATTTGCTTTCAAAATTTAATTCCAGTTACATTATGTAATTTCTTTTTTTATCTAGCTGGATACTCTTTGCTAATATTTTGTTTAGAAATTTCATATCTGTGTTTATGAGGAATTTTAGTATAGAATTTTCTTGCACTATTTTTATGTTTTATCAGATTGTGATTTCAGGGTAAAAGTAGTCTTCCAGTAATAATTTTCCTTGCAATATCTTTTATCAAATTTTGATATCAAGGTAAAGGTGTCCTTATTATGTGTTAAGAATTATTCCTTCATCTTAAATTTTCTGAATGTAATTGTTAAGGTTTTATATGTATTCTTCCTTAAATATTTGATAGAATTTGTCATTGAAACCATCTGAGTTTGAAATTTTATTTTACTTTTTGTCTATTTTTTTTGAGACAGGGTTTCACTATGATGTTCAGGCTGGCCTTGAACTCAAGTTGTAGCCCAGGCTGGCCTCAAACTTGCAGTGATCCTCCTGCCTCGGCCTCCTGAGTGCTGGGATTATAGGCATGTACTACCATGCCTGGCTTGAAATTTTATTTTTTAAAGAAAGTAATTTGGTTATGTTTATCAGTATATTCATTCCATTTAAGTTGCCATATTTATTGGAATACAGTTTTTTTAAAAAATATTTTTATTTAAAGAGAACAAAACAAAACAAAACAAAACAGAATAAAGGGTAGCAACAACACAGTATTCCAAGGAAAAAAGGAAAAGAAGCACAACAAAAAAACCTAAGAAACTATTGCTTGACAAATTACATACTGACTTCTTGGAAATAGTTGTTCAATTTACAAAGTTAAAACATGTCAAGTAGACATTCAAACAGTGAGACTTAACAGTTCTGTTCCACAATCTGACAAAAACAGCAATATGGTCATCCATCTTAACCACACAAATATACATGCAATTATATCAAAAGGGTAGAATTAAACACAACAAAACAGAGCAAAGCAGATCACAAGAAAGCAATGTAAGAGACAAAAATTTCAAAACTAGACAATCGGAGATATTCACTCTCTATCATATTGACTCTTGTTTTCTTCCAAATAGTTGTCCATATTGTCACATACAGGGAATTCACATGAAACAAC
>PVJX010010867.1:0-55471 GCA_004027295.1 Dolichotis patagonum | reverse complement strand
ACAGGCCGAGATGCTGCTTTCTGGCAGACTTCCTGGGGGTGAAGGGCGGGGCTACGGGCCCAAACACACCTGGCCCAGATGCCAATCTCCAGGCAGTTCCTTTCGGATGAAGGGCGGGCCTACCAGCCCCAAAGAGTCGCGCCGAGATGCAGGTCTGCGCAGACTTTCGATCCAAACAGCCCAGGCCACTCTATGGGTCCGAGAGTTTCGGGTCCCAACATGGTTTATTCTTAAGTTATAGATCCTCTTGTCATCCTCTAGCCTTTGTATTGTTACTGCCTGCTCCCTTGTTATTTTTTAGAGATCTTCCTTTTCATGATCACACATTGCAAGCCTGTGTTCACTTTTTGATAGTCTATCTTTGGTTTCTTTCATGCAGGTTTGTCAGTTTTCTATGGAGTCTTTAGTTTCCTGATAATCTCTTTGAATTTGCTTCATGAATTCTAGGTTTTTCTTGTTTTCTTCATTAAGCATATCTCTCCTTTTGTGTTCCTCCATTCTTCTATCTGTGTCTTCTTGAGAGGTGCCCAGCCTTTCTTTTATTAATCTACTTATCTCTTGTTTAGTTTGAATTAATATTTCAGTTTTGATCCCGCTTACGAGGTCCTGAAGATATCTCTTTATGTCCGCTAATGCTGTGTTTGATGTTGCATGTTTGCTGCCCTCAATCTCTTTTGTATTTACCTCTCCTGGGTCAATGTTCTCAGGGTTGGGGGCTGGGGTTTTTTTCTTATTTCTCCCTCTTTTCATGTTTTTGGTTCCTTCTATATAAGTGTACAGTCTAATTCCCAGCCCCTTTGCTTGTTGGTTAAGGCTCCTCTGGAGAACGCAGGCTAGGGGCTTCTGCCCTCTGCCGGTCGCTATTAGAGAGTGAAGTTCAAGCAAGCTCAGTGTGCACTGGCTCCTCTCCTCTCCTCTGGGCCAGTCAACCTTTGCAGGCCTTCACTGCATCAGTGTGTGGCTGTGCTCAGGGAATTAGTTTGTAGCAACCCACTGGGTCCCGGCCAGGGGCATGGCCCAATCCAAGCAGATTCCACCAATCTGCTCGGTGAAGGGAGTAACCAACTGAAGCCATTTCCTTATGTAGTTAAGGCTGTCCTGCCCAAATCCAACATGTCTTCCAGTCGTTTTCCCCTTTCCCGTGGCAGGGTCTTATTCCCATCACTCACTGAGTGTTGATGCCAGTCCCTGAGAACTGCTGGGCTTCTAGACCTCCGACTTCAGTTCAGCTGCGTTGTGAATTCACGGTGCCTCTGGGTGGGTCGTTTGCAGGGCTGGGTCTGGCAAGCTGCACGCAGGGATATTCAGCTCCACACTCCGGCCGCTCAAGTCAGTGGCTCCGGTGCAGTTCGGTCCGTCAGGTTGCTCTCGGGCAGGAATTCAGGCAGCTTGAAGAGGGCACCATGTTTGCTGATCTTAGCTTCACTAATGGTAGCCCCAGAACTTCATATTTGAGCAGTTTTTTTACCTTTAGTTTCTTCCTGGGTTGAGTGAGTCCATCTCTCTTTGTTTGGGTCTCTCCAGGGTGTTAAATTCTGGCATTTAAGCTGTCTCTCTCGGAGAGGATCACTCTCCTGCTACCTACCGGTCTGCCATCTTTGAAAACTCCTAAATAGTCTTTTTGTCTCTGCTCATTCCAAGGCATTAACCTTCTAGCCCCCCATCATGTATTACTAACTTTGTCTGTCTTTTATTTTAACCTTTTGCTGTACCTCTCAAACAAGCAGTTGGGGATATTGACCAGGTTCCCAGTAGAGAACCATGATTATTCTTAAAATACATGATATCAAGAGGTGACATAGAAAGCTAGATATCTTTAAACTTTCAGAAGCCAAATTTAAGAGGAGAAAGAACACACCCTACATCTTAACTATAAGTGTGAAGTTCACAGTTCTGGCTGTTTGTCATAAGTGATCCAGTGAAGGGATAAAAAAAGATTAAAGTTTCTAGGCAATTCAGCTCAAGCTTAAGAAGGAAATGATGGAATGCATTAATCACAGCTAAAGAGAAAATTGTTGTTAACTCTAAATGAAAAAAAATGATTTGAAAAAATACTAATGGCAATAAAAAGAGATAGTTTTGTTACAGGCAGCTGAGTTAGAAATATTATAGGTAGTCAGACAGAGCTGAACCCTAAAAGGAGCCAGAGCATAAGTTCAGATACCTTGCAGCCTTGGAAAAGACAATCACCTCCTGCTGTGGGCCAGATCTCAAGACAAAAGACAAAGCAAATACAACCACATTCTAAGGATGGACAGTGCAAATAGTTCTATATTACCCTGAGGAGGTTAGGAGTCAGCATCCCACCCCCCAAAAGGAAGAGTCATTGCTGTTAGGCATGCCTGCTTACTACGTGACTGGCTCCCCCATTTGCTCCTAATTTAATCAATTTTACCTGAGCAATTAATCTTATTGGCTGACCACAGTTCTGTCCCACCTGATGCCCACATTGTGAGTTCCCATTTTTCCCTATCTCGGACCCATCTAACTTCATGGTTTTACTCTATAAAAGTCCCTAGACAAGACAGAGTCTTTGGCAATCCACTTGGGACCCCTTCTGCCTCTCAGACAGAAGCGTTCTTTCTCTCAATAAATATATTCTGCTCTTAACTTCTGTTGTTCCTAAAATTCATTCTTTGATTTTAGAGAACATGAACTCATACTCAATTTATATTAGGACAGGAGTTTCATTATCCTATATCAGTTTCACTATTTGAAGCTGGTGTCATTAGTCTAGAAATGGCATGGAAAAATCTGCTATCTTCTATGTCCTTGGTAAAACAAAAAACAAGCAAGGAAACAAAAGAATACATTAGAACACTGAGAAAATATTTGCAAGAACAAAGACTTCCAATTTAAAACAAACAGACAAAATGGCAATAAAGATCTTTGTTGTTTCATGAGAGTACAATTTTTTTCTCAAAGGAATCACACTTAGAAGTTATCAAGATAAGTTGTTGTGTAAACCCAATTGTTGATGACCTTAAGCAAATGGGAAATTGAATGTTGAAAATGTACAAATATTTTCAACTATTTTGTGGGACAAATGAATTCAAAAATGAAATGAGATATGTGATAACATTAATTTCTGGAAAGTTTCTAAGATCCACCAACAAAAGGACAGTTTATGAGCTTTGTGAGAAAGGAACTGTAAGTCTACAACAGTGTGAGTTCACTGTGACCATGTCTTCACTGATAAATTCTTGTGTTTCTCAAGGTTCCTGGACTCACCCACCTGTCCCTGTGCTTTGAAACTACACTGCTTTTGTTCTATACACTTTCTCCTTGAGATATAATTACTTGCTTGAAAGTCTAATTCTCTCTCTCTCTCTCTCTCTCTCTCTCTCTCTCTCTCTGTCTTTATCTTTTTGAGACAGTGTCTCACTATGCAATTCAGTCTGGCCTTGAGCTCACTTTGTAGCCTAGTCTGATTTCGAACATGCAATGATTCTCCTGCTTCAGCCTCCTGAGTGCTGGGATTACAGGCATGCACTACCATGCCCAGCTCTAAAGTCTAATTCTCATACTTGCTGTGGGCAATTTTAAGCCAGGGAACTTATGTATTTATAAGCACAGTGTTTCTATGAAAAATGCTTATTGAAAAAGCAGCCAAATTCATGGCAGATAAAGGAAATGCATTATAAATTTATGTATTACTATTAAGGATATCCTTGTGAGCAGAAGAGAAGAAAAATATAGTGATTGCAAGGGCAACTAAAGAGATTAATAACTATTAACAATCCTTGAAGTGTTTTAAAATAAACTAAAGAGAACAAAGGATGTGTTTCAGTGTGCATCAGGTCTCTGTCTTTGCCTTACTCTACATTTCTTAGTTGCACATACTTATAGTGTACAGTATGATAATTCAGTATCAATCAAAATCATTTCACTGTCTCCTTAAACACTGATCATTTCATTTTTGAAAACTTTCAGAATCTTTCCTTCAAGTTCCTTATAAAATATGTAATAAATTGTTGTTAACTACAGTAACCTATTGTGCTTCAGAACACTAGGACTTATTCCAAGCAGTTGTTTTCAGTATTTATTATCTGGTCTTTCTCTATCCCTCCTCCACACTATACTTCCTTGCCTGTAGTTTAAATCTTTTGCTCACATTCTATTGGTTTGTCTTAATTTACTTATTGATGTATCAGCCTAATTCCGTGAATCAACTTGTTATTCTTCAAATTTTTAATTTACAATTTATATAAAAATATAAACAGTAAATTATTAACTCCATGAGAGACATAAATTTGAAGCTGATGGGCTGGGGATTTAGCTCACTGGTTCAAACCCTTGCCTGGTATGTGCAAGGTCATAAGTTTGATCCCTGGTACAAAACAAAAATCAGATGATAGTATGGAAATTACATTTTAGTATCAGCATCTGCGAGCATTTTCCATAATGTTAGAAAATGCTATCAAAAGTAATGAAAAAGAGATAAAAATGGTGGAATAAAGCCTCTCTGGGACCTGCAATAAAGACACTTGGAAAACAACAAGTTACTGAAAGTAAGATCTCCAAGAATCAAGAAAGAAGAAAATTAGAAACTACAGAGAATATGGAGAAACTGAACCCAATGCAGAAAAATGTATAAATCAGTCTAAAATGGTAGTTCTGGATTTTGGGGAGGGAAATCTGCCTTCATTAACACAAAGTATGCTCAGAGAGAGTCAACAGTTCTGAGGAAAAACAACAGAGTCAGGGCAGCCCAGCAAAGGTCCATGGTAAACAAACAAACAAACAAACAAAGCCTGGAGTCTACTCTGGAAATAATTCCTTTTGTATGGCAAGCTAGAGATGAAAAAATCCGTACTTGAGAGTATTTAATCAGGAGTCACTTAGGGAAGGGGGTTGGTTGTTTAACACTTAACTAAGGAGAAGTGTCACACAAATATACTTCAGTGTTTCTGGGGTTACCCTACCATGGTCACTGGTTGGTAGATGGCTCCAAGAGATAATCATGGAGCAGGTAAAGGCTGACACAGACCCTGGAGAAGTTCAAGCTCAGGCTGGAAAGGACACAGGGCTCCGGCAATTCATAGTGAGAAGCCAGGCTGGTCATATGGGTTTTCAGAGGGAGATGGTTCTGAAACTGCTGGTCTTAGGTCTAGTGGATTTCTTAACCCTCTCCCTCCACACCCCTCTCACTGCCTGTGTGCAGTATTGAAATCAGGGGTCTATTCACTTTTGTCTGCCAACAGAATCAAGGGTTTACTTTAGTATAGATGGGGGCCACAGCATGGAGTTGTGGATAGAGAAGCCCACAGACAAAGGGGACAAAAACAGAGGCTGGAGGAAAAAACTGCTTATAAATATGCAGAATATTCACTATATACAAAAAAAACCCTGAAATGAATCAAACATATAAATATTAAAGCAGAAACAATCTTCTGGAAGATAAAATAGGCTCTTGATACAGGCACAGGCAAGTATTTTCTGAACAGAAAATTGTGCATGAAATAATATCAAGAATCAACAAACAAGATTATGTCAAATTAAAAGCCTTCTGCACAGCAAATGAAACAACCAACAGGGTGAAGAGACAGCCTACTGAGTAGGAAGACATTTTGCCACTTACTTCTTGGACAGAGTGCTAATATCTAGAGTATTTAAAAATTAAAATATTAGACTTCCTCAAAATCAAAGATCCAATAAAAAAGTTGGTGACTGAATGAATAGATAATTCTCAGATGTACAAATGGCAAATAAATGCATGAAAGAATGTTCAACATATCTGGCTATGGGAAATAGGTAAATTAAAATACTGAGAGCTCCTCTCACTCCAGAAAAAACAGCTATCATCAAAGAAATAAAATAATAGCAAATGCTGGAGAAGCTGTGCGGGAAAACAAACACTTCTACATCATTGATGGAAATGTAAGCTGGTATAACCACTATGGAAATCAGTATGGCGATTCCTCAAAAAACTAACAATAGAAATTCCATTCTGTTCATAGTAGCACAACTTATAATAGTTAAGTCTTGGTAGTGGTTTATATTTCTATCAACAGATGAATAGATGAATAGATAAAAATATGGTATTTTCCTATAACAGAGTACCACTCTTGTCATACAGTATCTGTCATAAAGAAGAATAAATTTAAATTGAAAGATTGAATGCACTTTTAGACAATGGTACATGAAAAAAATCAGACACACAAGCTCAATATCATATGATTTCTCTTATATGAGAAAACCAAAGTAGAAATCATTTAAAGAGTAAAATAAAACATAATAAGAAACAAGGAGACTGATCTTCTGTAAATGGGAAAGGCATAAGAGATGGGGGAAATGGAGAGAGGGGAAGTAATAAGAATAAAGCAAGATGTATTATATATAAGTACATGATTATGAATGTAAGCATTACTACTGCAAATATACTAATTAAATATAATTATACTACAAACATACTAATATAATATGATTATATTAGTAAGAGTAATGAAAACATGGGACAAATGGTATAATCTGAAATTCAACAGAAGTGAAATATAACTGAGTTTAAACAGTCAACTGCAACAGGACTTTGAGGCTAAGTAACAGCATTACTAATAAGGGCTTGAGAATGTTTGCTGATGGTAAACATACTAAGAACTGGAAGTGTAATACCACTAACAAGTAAATGAATTTGGTCTCAAGATGCATTCCGGGAGGGTTAGCTTCCAGAGTTACATTTGAGTTTACTCAAGGAAGAAAGACAATTTGAATATCCTATTTGTCTCTGAGTTTCACATAAGCCAAAAGGCTGTAGATTTAAGCAAATTTATCACAAAGTGAGTTGAGGAAAGTCACAATATATAGTTAGCAGTGATGTGAAAAGACACCATTGTGTGGAACTGAGAAACCATTTTTTATTAACTTGACAGCAAGCAGGAGGGGTATCAGAACGGTTCTAGTTGGGTCAAGTGGAACAGGCAGAACATGATGACATGTTTGAGACAATGGAGGCTCGTTAAAGTCATGTAGTCAAATTGTGTTTATTTATTTTTAATTTATTCAAAATTGTGAAAAGCAACACACATTCAAAAGTACACGAAGCATAAACACGTGGAGCGTAATCATTCCCCAATGTGAGAAAGAGTATTGCCAGGACCTCTGAGATCACCTATGCACTTTCCACTCCCACACTTACAGAGGTAAATGCCACTCAGATTGCTGTGATAACTTCCTACCAGCTCTTCATGCTTTTGTCACTTTTACATCTCTCCCAATGCCATTTAACTATTGTGTCTGCTTTTAAGTTTTATTACATACAGAGTGTGTGTTCCATTTCTAATACATCTTTTTCATTATATTCGCAAAATTCATTTATGTTTTGTATAGCTTTTGTTTTTCAAGTTTCATTGTTTTTTAGTCTAGGAAAAAAATCTAGACTTGAAACCTATCTGACTTACATTGTTCAAGAAAAAGAATAAAGAAATCTTTTTTGTTGTTGATTTTATAAATGCACATGCTCATGTGAATACAGGGCTAGGGCTCTGCTCAGTCTTAGAGGATCACAGCGAAGAAGAGGACTACGATTTCAGTTTCATTTGCTTCATGGAAGCTACACTTCTGTGTGTGGCACTTTATTGCAAAAAAATTAATAATTTGCTTTGTCTAATTTTGTATTTTTAAATTTGTTAAGACAAAACACCTCTTAAAGCTGCACAACTTCCTAAAGAATAATAAAAGCAGAGCTACAAGAAACAGATTCCATGGTAGCAGATGCTATGGTAATCCATTAGAACTGCAGCAACGAAGTATTCTGTATTTGTGTTGTTCAACATGGTCCTACTGGCCATCTTTGGTATTAAGTATTTGAACTGTGACTTGTATAACTGAGGAAATGATACTAAATTTAAAAATGTTTAAGGTCAATTTAGGCATAACTAACACTACATGACCAGTAGCTGCCATATTATACAGAATGAAATTACTGAACCATAAGACTTCTTTATATTTAATGTTTGGAAATATTGACAAACTTTTCCAAGTTACTATATTTTCATCATCTTTAAACTTAACAGATATTTAATTTTAGCTATATTTGTGGGTGGTCAGTGGTCTCTCCTAGCTATTTCAATTAACATTTCTTGATAATGATGTGGTTTACTTTTGTATGTTATTTTTACATGTTTGAGACTATTTGGATTTCTATGGATATGAAGATTAGGTAGAAAACTAGTCTTTTGTGGATAACAGCCAATTTAGTCACTGTTAAAAAACGAATCATAAATTTAAAAAATTGAAGGACTTCAATGACTGCTGTTAAATGCATTGTATGTTTCATAATTTCAAATGATTTGCATAAACAGGTTGATACAGAGGTACATATGTGTACATGAATATGTTTATATGTATTTCTGCTGTCTAACAGTAGGGTCTAGCTGGAAGCAAGACACTTCTGTGATGATGGACAAACCTATAATCTAGATCTTCATTTCTCAAGTATCATTTTTCAACAAAAACCAAGTGCCTTGGAAAATGGTTAAATCAAGGATTGAGTGAAGACATAAAAAAATAAGATGAAGCTTACTTTGTGATCCTAAAAAGTAAAGAAATACTAAAAAGATGATGATGGCTTACTGAATAGATGTAAGAACCAACACAAAAGAGCTCATCTTGGCTAAATCTAAGATAAGAGGAGTAACAATAAATGATAAAACTATGGATAATAACCTACCAATTAAAATAAATACTTAAGCTAAGAGTCTATAGCACTATAAATAAATCAGTGAAATATACAAGATAGATTTTTCCTTATGGTATAATTCCAATAATCAACACAAAAGGAATGATAGAAACAGATAATTGTTATCATAAAAATCGCTGTAGGTAGAATCCATAAATAATAATAAAAATCATTGGTTAGAGTGTGATATGAGATAGAACACTTATGTAGTCTCAAAATTTCCCTCTACAAGATATGTATAAATTATAAAGGAAAAAATAGTAACCTAACATGGCCAGTAGTTTTCAAGAGTCAAAGTGATATAAGACAAAAGAAGACTCAAATGCTATTTTGAACTAGATGAGACTAAGGAGACATAAAAACCAATGAAATATGAGATCACGGATGAGATCCTGAACCCAAAATTGATATCATTATGAAAACTGGCAAAATTGAAATCAGACCTATAGATTAGTTATTAATAGACTGATAGTTGCACTATTATTTTATACCATGTTAATGGTAGTGGACACGGGATCAAGAATACATTCAAACTCTCAGTGCTACTTTTATGACTCTTTTGTAAACCTAAAATTAGTTCACAGTAAAAAACTTTTTAAAATATAGTGAGTTGTTAATCACTTGAAACAGTAAAAACTTTTTAAAATATAGTGAGTTGTTAATCACTTGAATTAAAAAAGAGGATAACCACTTACTAGGATGTTGCAGGAAAGATTCAAACATAGTGAATGATTTCAGTACAAAGCAAAACAAAACAAAACAAGACAAAACACCTCTTAAAGCTGCACAACTTCCTAAAGAATAATAAAAGATTCTTAGTTTAAAAGGTATTTTGTAAGATGATCCTATGCAAGGTTTGATCCAATGATAATCCTTTTGAATTTTTAGAAAATTCAAGTTAACTCATTGCAGTAAATGATACGTAGTGTGAAGATTAAAAAATATGGTATGGAATATCTCAATTAGTTTCAAATAAAATTCCTTTTCTTTTAATTTCCATGACTTTAAATACTTGAGAATGAATTTATACTATTGATGAGTTTTTAGCCACACTCCAAATAGCCACACTTAAATACTCTATATAATGATTCAAAGGGCTTCAACAATTTAAAATGAGGTGGAAATTACACTGTTGAGCAAAGAAAAGTAGATTCTAAAATAGTACATTTTGCATGATCCCATTTTTGGCAAAAGTAAAAGTACTAGAATAAAGCTTAGCATTTTATAGGACCGATATAATAGAGATTAAGTCTGAGGGGTTGGAAGTGTTTCTTTGCTTAGTAATTTCCAAATTTTCCACAATAACTATATTTTATTTTTATAATAATGTCTTATTATTATATAAGACATTAATTGTTTTAACTAAGGTTACAAAAATTTTAAAAGAAAACTGTCACATTTTTTTCAGGTCTCTGAACAGTGAATAATGTACTACCTCAAACAAGTGGAGGTAAATTAAAATAGCATATCTTTACTCTCAACAGTTATTAGGAAGATTTGTTACAGGCTAAAAATCTGAAATGATAAGTGGATTTTTCTTACTATGGTCATTTTAGTTAAAAATGTGAACAATTACTTGGAGACAAGATCAAACTAACACTGTCATAGGAGACACTACTATCTTGTGCTATTTTTAAAAAAGTTTATTTTCAAAAGTAAAAACAGAATATATATATATATATATATATATATATATATGTATAATTTTTGGGTGGAGGGAAAGATATGTATACTGAGATATTTTATTTCATGGGGCCTATATTAAATGAATTAATTTGTCTGCTCTTTAATATGATATAAGCCCATTCTTTAGTGACTAGAGCCCAAAGCAGTGCTTCTTAAATATCATGCATTTGAACCAACTTGGGAATTTTGATTCTGGTCTGGGGTGTAAATTAATTTTGTACAGGAATCCTCTGGAAGCATATTAACAATGCAGAATCTTGTGCTGTATCTCAGACTACCCAGTCAGCAATTTAACTTGTAGTAAGATCTCCACTTGAATCATACCCACATTAAAATTTGAGAAACTCTAATCTAAAGAATGTAAAATAGTCTAGCTGATTCTGGTTTCTTTCATTTTATGAAAAGTACTTAATAAAAATGAACAATAGTACTTTTCAAAAGAGTATAGAAACCAGAGTTAGCATTGAACTCCATTAACATATGATAAAAAATAATTTTGCTTTGCCAAACTATTTTAACTTTCTTTAAAAACCATTTTCTTTCTGGGATGGGAGAATGGAGAAAAGAAGGAAGGGAAAAGAAAAAATATAAAACTTAAGTTTGCTATACTACTAATTTTTCTAGTTCATTGAAAAGAAAGGTTTGTGCTAATATTATTGGACAATTTCACACTGATATCTTGTATCTTAAGTAACTAATTTAAATATAACCATATGCAATGCATTAACTATTGTCACCCTCCTATTACCTAGTCTTGAAATTTTGTTCTATTTGTTTTATTTTTCCTCTTTAAAATACAATTTTAAAAAATGCAAAAATTTTTCTTGGAAAAAATACAAAATTTCCTTAGGATGAAGATAAAAAATTAACTATATTTAACTACTTTAAAAATTTTTTCTTAGCTGGACATGGTGGTGCACTCCTGCTTAGCACTCAGGAGGCTAAGGCAAGAGGATCATTGCAAGTTCAAGACCAGCCTGGGGTATAAAGTGAGCCCGAGGTCAGCCTGAACTGCACAATGAAACCCTGTCTCAAAAAGACCAAAAAAATATTTTTTTTCTTAGAGAGAAAAATTTCCTTGATTCTCAAGTGATTTTCAGTTTTATTCTTATTGACTGTATCCATCTGATAAGTGGTCATATGGCAAATTCAAACACAATCAATTCTTGTGGTTTATGTCTCTTTAAGAAGAATTGATTTTAGAATCTTTTTTCATGTTTTTCTGGTGTAATGGAATATCCTTCTCTTTTCTGATAACATTGCAAATGACTCTGAGTGGCACAACAACAATATACCTTTGTTTCAGATATGTAATAAACAAGGGAGTTTACAGAACTCTAAATAGGTATTAACAAATGAAAATGGAATCCATGGATAATTTTATGAGTTGAGTATTAAAATAGCAAAAATAGAATGATAGCAGTCAAGGTATTAATTATATTACAAATTCAATTTTTCTTTATTCATACGTGACATGATTTTAGGTTTAGAAAACCATCATTTCATTTCAGAAGCAAAGTCATTCCAAAACTATTACATTAAAAGCTTTTTCACTGAAGAACTCAAGTACTTCTTACTGCTCCTTCTAAACATCCTAACTGGGTAGGGTTATATCTAACACAGGTCAAAAAACAAAGGTTTGTGTGTTCAGATTTAACACTGAATTTTAGTTTTACAAACACCTTCAACTCATAAACCTTGTTGGCTCATATGTAACTCTACTAAAGCTATTCTACTGCCATTATTTTTACACAGAACTCTGATCTGAAATCCTTACTACTACCAGGAGAGATATTAAGAATTTATTTACTAACATAGATGTTAAGATAAAAATTAATCAAATTGTATTCTAAAAAAAAAGCTCATGAAATATATTTAAAGTCAAACCTGCTTTTCAGTTTAATAAACATGCACTATGAAATGTAACACCATTAGCTAGGAGCTGATGAATGGAGCCTAAGTGAAAATATAACCATAGAAAATAAGTGGGTAGAGTTTTCATAGGTTATGTGCAGTATCTTCTAAAGTCTAATGTATCCCTATATGCTTTTTACAGAATTATTGAAATACTATAAAACCAAAGAGCAAAGAATAAGCAAAAGAAATACAATCCTGAGCCATCTGAAAAAGATGATTTGATGAGTCATGTTAGTGTAAGTTTAGAAAACACAAAGCAGGATAAAATTGCATCCATATTGCAGTCATGAGAGAAATACATGGAGCACCGGTCCCTTGTGAGACATAGGCGGAAGTGATGGTGAATTTCTCACACGCACACTTTCTCATGAGCCTTTTATTCCTCTTGCTTCCCTCCCATCTCTAATACATTCACTCCCACTCTTTCCCAAAAGAAAAAGTCAGGCACTGAATCTTAGTGGACCCCATATCTGCCCATTTAGAGAAGGTTAAGAGAATGTTAATAAAATAAAATAAAATAAAATAAAATAAAATAAAATAAAATAAAATAAAATAAAATAAAATAAAATAAAATAAAATAAAATAAAATATAAAAAGTGTACTTCCTCACCCACAATATTGAAACAAAGCATTGCTGTAAAGCCAATTCCAGCTCCTTGGCCTCTTCAGAAGTAAATGACGCATATGCCCACTACGGTTTAATATTGCAGTTTAAAAAATGTCTTAAAAACAAAACTTATAGTCAGGCATGGTGGTGCAAGCCTGGGATCCCAGCTCTTAGGAGGCTGAGGCAGGAGGATCAGTGCAAGTTTGAGACTAGCCTGAGCTACAAAGTTAGCTCAAGGCCAGCCTGAACTGCACGGTGAAACCTTGTGTCAAAAACAGAAAACAAAACAGAAATAAAACTTATGTTTCTCTTGCTATGTCTTGAAGTAAAATGAGCAGCAGAAAATTCACAGAAAGACTAATTGCCTTATCTGCTATTAAAATACATTTGTCACTCTATTTTTTTGTGTCTACTTAGATATTGTTCAATAAGAAAAGTTTATGAAACTTGCCTTCTCATGGTAAGTGCTGCAGTAGCACATAAGACCTGCCACGGTTGGACGGGCTCACAAAACCCCAAGCCTGCACGTGTTCCCCGGGGAACATTCCCCGAAGATCACAGCCTTCTAACGTTACCAGAGACAATGTAACTAGAGTTAAATGATTACAGATCTTTGTGTTTTCACCTGACACATCCTGGTAATGAAACTAACCCAATCATGCATCCATACTTTCCCCGAAGATAACCTGAGTCTGCTGAGTAGACAGGCTGACCAGTGTGGCTGTCGGCCCACTGTGTTAAAGGTTGAGCTGAAAAACAAGGCTAGTATCATCTACCAGCTGCTCATCTTGTTCAAATAGATCAAGATATCCACTGTTCCAAGGCCAATACCACTGAGGTAGAAATAATTTACGTCATAAAGAATACTGATCTTGAACTGCATAACCCATAGGAGTACCAGGACAGGCAAAAGACAAAACAAAAACAAACAAACAAACAAACAGGAATCCTCATCTCCACAACTGGTTTGGGTAAAAGCTGGTTTTTATCTTAGGACAGTTTCTCATAAACTTTTTAACCCTAAGTGTACTTTGCTAACACTTTAAATTACAAAGGTGTAAAATTTGTAAAAATTTTTAATTTAACACTTTATAATTTTATTTAGTGCTAACTTAAAGATCATGGGAAATTTTACTAAGGCAAGAATTAGATCATACTAATAACATCAGTCTATGGTTTAAAGATTTCTTAGTATTGTCTTAAAAGTTTATGATAATATTTAACTTGATTTCAACCAACCCTGCAAAATTTTATCTAATTCACTTGACCATGGTATTACCTATTACACCATTAGCCATGTTTTTTACAGCCCCCATTTTGGATAAATTTCTTGAACTATTTGCCCATAGCAGATGTTAAGGTTTTAATATTTAATAAGCATATCTTTACAGTTGGACAATACCTAG
The DNA here is from genome assembly GCA_004027295.1 of Dolichotis patagonum. Taxonomy (NCBI): domain Eukaryota; kingdom Metazoa; phylum Chordata; class Mammalia; order Rodentia; family Caviidae; genus Dolichotis; species Dolichotis patagonum. The sequence goes on along the minus strand of PVJX010010867.1, from coordinate 41,178 downwards.
ATTGATTTTTAAAAATTCTCCATGTAGCATTTTATGTTTTGATTTAAAAAGGATATTGGGGAAGCTGTGCTTTACCATTCTCATAGGACACTAGAGTTATGTGTAAAGTCTGATTCTTTTATATTTTTCTAGGCATTTTTCTAGATATGTACTTTCCAGACTATAACTCAAAATTTTAAATGAGAGTTATGATTTGTGATACTAGAGATAATAATTCTCAATATCCTGATAATAACTATATATATTTTAAAATGGAGTCACTTAAAATAACTTTGAATGGAATAAGTACATAACACACAGTACAATATCATCTTTTAGAAAGCTCAAAGTTAGCAAAACTAAGCAACACATTGTGATTGTATATATAATATGTAATATAATATATAACATGTATATCTTGCCAATATTTTGATTATATATTGTTATATGTCTTTTGTATATATATATAATATATATATATTATATATATATATATATATATAACAAAAATATTGGCAAGATCCATGATTGCTATAACCTCACTATTGGGGAAGGCATGAGGATGAATTATAACACACAATGTAGCTATAAATTAATGGGATACATGAATTCATATACATACACACATACATGTTTCATTATGAATATTATTTAATTTTTAAGTGAGAGAAAATGAGAAGATTTAGATTATTTAGGAACAAATTGATAATGGATGTATAAGAATTCCTCTTTTAGTTGGGAAAACATTATTCTAAAACTTTAGAACATTGTGTATTTTGACCTTCACTTTTCATTGTGTTATTTAACTAATAGTAACTATTTAGTGATTTTTTTCTGGAATTCTTAATTGTTAAACAATATGCCAAATCATCTTTTCTAATTTGTTTTATGTATTTGTTTCACTACTTTATTTTAGTCTTAAATAATGATGTTAGAATGATAATACTAGTTTTATTTAGTTAGAAAAAGAAAATCTCAAATTATCCTGCTCATATTTGTACTGGTGACTTGTGGTTATATTTTTATCAATGAATGCATTATTCTTAGTGGAATATTTCTGGAATTATTTTTTCTTTTTACAGATACCAGGTGCAAGTAGACTCAGATATTCATTAAATCATGTGGAAAAAAAATCCTCTCCTTTTTAGCAAATCAGTAGTGTGGAAAGCAAGAACAACTTTAATTACCAAAGTCTGGAGGAAAGAACAATCACAATATCATATTCTCTTTTGAATAAAAGGAAAAAAACATTACCATTTTCAGCAGGCTAGAGTTTAGGAGTGAAAGAAACAAGATTGATGTAAAAGTTTTCTGATAAAACATTAAACCATTTTTTTCATATTTAAGGAGACAGGACATTTGGATCATTGGACTATATTCTGAAATAATTTTTTCTTTGCTAGGTTCTGAAGGCGTAGTGTTAACAAAACAGACAGGCAGGCTGTCTAGTTATAGTTGGAAGGTCAATCCTTTTCATCGCTAGTTTTTATTTTTTTGCCTTTAAATAACAAAGAAGGGGCCTGGGATGTAGCTCTGCAGCACAAGCGCCTGCCTGACAAGCATAAGGTCTTGAGTTCAATTCGCAGTGCCAAAAATAAAATAATAAAATAAAATAAAATAAAATAAAATAAAATAAAATAAAATAAAAAATAAAATACAAAGCAAACTTGTCTTGAGGATTTAGGGGATGAGGGAGAAACAAAAGGCACAAGTAAACTAACTTTAACCCAGAAGCATAAATTCCAAGAGTCTGGTTTGAATTTAAGCAGAGGTTAAAACAAAATGTTTACTCTTTTGAAAGAGCTCATTTAACTTTATTGATTCAAAAATGCATATGATTTGAGTAAAAATAAAAAATAATTTAAAAATTTAAATGCCTTTCAAAAGTCACTTTGAAATAAAGTTAACCCTAAAAGTGAAATTACCCTTAGCTTTCATTAAATGAAAGAAGCAACTGATAACTTTTTATGTCTATCATATTCAGTCTCATTTTTGATTTCACAAAACAAACAACCTTTACTGTACCTGACGAGGCGTTCTTTCTGATTTACTTCTACACCATTCCCAATCTGAAAGGTCTGGTTTCTGACTCTCTTCATGCGATAGTTTTCTTTCTGGACCTTCGTAAAAGGCGGTTTCTTCACAGTTAATGTCACTTCCTGTTTTGTCTGAAAATGCACACTTTTCTTTGTCAGGATCTTGTTTAGCTTCTGTAACATCAGTATTCGTGCATTTGTTAATGCCTTTTAGTGTGGAGCTGTCCAGAGAGGGTGTGGTGCTGATTTCTACTTTTATGGCGTTGAAGATACTACTATTGTCTCTTTGAGAATCTTTTGTAGTTTCACACTCATAATTCATTAGGTTGTGATAGGATATAGAGTTTTCATCATCATCACAATAATCTTCATGTGCTATTTTATAAATTCCATAGCTTCGTTGGAATGATAGATTGAATTCAAAGCCTTTCCTATTGGCTAAGTGAAAACAATAACAAAATTTCACTATTAGTAAGGCAGATGTAAACAAAAATAAATATACACAGTGAATATAAATGGCAAGTGTATTCAACTTAATTATTATGAGTTAAAAATTATCTTCAATTACTTCTTGTCAATTATACAGAACAATTATGCCTTTCAAAATCAAATCATCATTCTATCTGAGCCTACTTTTTCTCATTTGCATAATGAAGGGCTTAAAATACATGCAATCAGGAAAGAACCAGAACCTTTTCAGTCTCTATCTTTAAAATTTTTTTTTGTTTTTTTGAGATAGAGTCTTGCTAAGTAGTTCAGGGTGGTCTTGAACTCACTATGTAGCCCATGCCGGCCTCAAACTCATAACTGTCCTTCTGCCTTGGCCTCCATAGTGTTAGAATTACAGGTATGCACCATCACAACTTCACTATGTTAGGATATTCAGGTATTTTCAGTTTTGGATTTTTTAGTCCATCAATTCTACATTTATTTTGGGATATGGTTTATAAATTTTACTTTGGTAGCAATTATTAGTAGGTAGCCTGAATATTTTAAATTATTCAGCTAAGAATTCCACCAACAAATATAACTGCTTTACTCCTTTGATAGGTACTACTTCTGATACTTACATGTTTATAAGTTCATACATTAAATGTTAAATCATGTTGTTATACAACTTTTAAACTTTTCCAAAATAAAATGTGCATTCTGGTAAAATGGATTTGGAACAAATTGGTAAAACATGAATGAGTATATATTTCTGAACTGAAGCATTTTGCAATATGTATGAGAGTGATTATAGGATGAGGTTAGCAGGAATGTAAGAAACATTATAAAATACAGTACAATTTTAGATATAATATCACTGGTGGATATGATGCAAAGTCTCAGAATAACAAGAATGTGATAGAAAATAGTATTTTTGTGTGAATGATTCAATATTAGATAATGTTTATATATTAAGAATGAAGTTAGAGCAAAGTGGAAAACTAACTACAATTTAATGTTCTGGTTTTCATCTTTTAAAATCTAGCTTTTTTCAAAGAAATTTTACACGTTGGTAGTTATGTGTTTTATAGTCAGACACTAGTTATATTTGACAAAAATATACTATGAAAAGCTGTAAAGTTTGTATGGGAATAATATGTAAAATTTGATTCACTCTGCAACATAACCTAGTGTTATTACATGCTGATTGTATTAAGGCTGAGCTGTTTCCAGAATGGAAGATTTACAAACTAATTTTGTTGACTGAAAAATAGAATTTATCAGTGTCATTCATTGTTGTTTGAGCTAGAATACAAGAAAAATTTCTATTCAAATAGAATGGAAAAGAAAGAACAGATGATCATATTTTATACATTGTCTCATTTATATTTGTGCTACATTTCCAAGTTATGTAGTCTGGTAAAATTAAATTAGAATTTTTAATCTAGTTTAAGAGTCTGAAAAGTGAAGAAACTAGAAGAATGATTTAATTATGGATGGGGCTCCCTTTACTTCAAAAAATATATATATAATATATATATATATTATATATATATACACACACACACACATATTGGCAACTCAAGACCATTAAGAAAACAAAAATGTCATAATCTCAATTTTATGATTAATAGGTGATAAAATTGATGTCTGTGACTATATATTTTATTAGTTGTGCATAAATTGCAAATGTATGAAGTATAAATGAAAAACATTTTCTAAAGAGTATGTGTTGGTGGAGAACATACCTCCATGTGACAAGATGCAAGGCAGTCAGAGGTAAGCTAAGAAAACAAAGTAGGATTGTGACTGAGAATACGATGTGATAAATATTCTAAGCCTACACTATCTATGTAGAATATATCATTTAATACATCAATGATCCAAAAAGTTTATTGGTCCTATTTCATTTAGAGAATGAATACTTAAGTTAATAAGCTAAGACTATCTATCTGGTAAAATGATTTGAAATTTAAGCTAATACCAGGATTTGAGTGATTACCCTTTATATGAAACTGCTTACTGCTAAGCAAATTTAGGAAAAAAAAACTGTTACTAGAAGCAGAATGACCAAGACAGGTCATTTTTTGGTCAGAAATATACCAATCATAAAATATAAGCAATGAAAACATTTTTATTAATTATTTTTCTAAACACCAAAAGGTAAATTATGACTGAGATAATTAATGGAGATAATAGGTTATAATAATATTACAGAATTGAGAATTTTAACTACAGTTTGATGGTGTGTGTGTGTGTTTTAGTTCTAGAAAAATATAGCTATGCCGATAAAGCTATGCATAAAGCTATGCTGATGTGTAATCATAGTAAAGACTAATTATCTTCAAGTTCCTCATGGCAAAGACATGTAAATAAATTTTGTGAGTACTAGGGATTGAACCCTCGACCTTGTACATGCTAAACAAGCACTCTCTCACTGAGCTGCCTCATGAGTCCTTTAAAATAATTCATTTTTTTTTGTGACAGGATCTCATTAAGTTATCCAACTGGCCTCAAATTTGTGATCTCCTGGTTCAATCTTCTAGTAGCTGACACTAGACATATGAACCACCAGGCCAGAGGACTCTGTTTATTAAAATTATTATTAACAAGAAGTAGAAAAGCTCAAATGTCTATTGGGACCAGTTAAGTAACACTAGCAAATAACAAAAGCAAATGCTAGCATATTGCTCACCTTTAATATCATTCCCTCTCTTTAAAGCTCTAGCCAATTGTGTGGCAGATGGGGGGAGGCTGTTTCGACAGCTATTCTGATTTTTTAAAAGAAACTAGATGCATAGGTTGTGTGTGTATGTGTGTGTGTGTGAGAGAGAGAGAGAGAGAGAGAGAGAGAGAGAGTCTCACTATGCAGTTCAGGCTGGCCTTGAACTCACTTTGTAGCCCAGGCTGGTCTCGAACTTGCAACTATCATCCTGCCTCAGCCTCTCAAGTGCTGGGTTTACAGGTGTGCACCATCATACCCAGCTTGCATAGATTTTTGGTGTAAAACATTCTGATCTTAAAATATTGGCCTATAATTAAGATTGGTTAAAAGTAACTCAACACTTATTTAAAAGCCATGTCTTGAGCTAAATTTCACGTATGTTTTTAAAAATATATGAAATTCAGCTCAAAGACCATGAATTGGGAACTTTTGTTCCTTACTGAATATGCAGTACTGTGTTACATACAGAGTGACCATTCCTCAAATAAATATTTGTACAATGAGAGAGTGAGAGAAGGAGCAAAGTGACCTGCAGGAATTGTGCTTTGAATGATAGGGAGAATCACCCAGTGATTGTAGCAGAATGGAATATGATTTCTTAAAAAATTATATAACTTTTTACTTATTTATAGGATGAAAACCTTGATGGTACTGGAATTTCTGACTTTTGCTTTTCTACTCCTAAAGCACATAACCCTAATTTAACTAAGTTTAAAACTTTTGTGTAGAAATCTTTCATTAACTCATCATTTGCAAGAAATTTCAAGTCCAGTATTTTTTTAAATTTACATGATGCTTCTGAAAAATAAATAAAATACTGTGCTTGTTATGCAAAGCAAGAGCTTCACTGTTCCTAACTTTAGATAAAACATGAATTAACTCTAATCTTTTGCTTTTAATTGTGTTTTGTCAATTATCATTTTAAACATACTTACATCATATTATAAAAATGAGTACTTTTGCAGAGTGATGTCATTAGACACTCTGACTTTGTGAAAAGAGTAAAGGTAAAAATTTGATTTTTATATAATTTATTTGAGTTTTAGCTGTTTTTATAATTTGAAAAAAATAAAACATCTTGTCAGGCAAACAAACAGAGTTTGAAAACCCTATCCAGGCCATATGTCTACTGTGCGAGACCTCTGTGTTAAAAAATCACTGAAATGGGAAGGAGAACGAAAGATGGAGGTAGAGGGGCTAAAGAAGAAGGGATAGGAAAGTAAAAAGATGCAAGATGTGTTATGTATTTGTACTAACTCCTCACAATGAGTGTAATAATTGTGTACTGCAAATGTGTACTAATAAAAACAAAAATATTAACTTTTAAAAACACTTGTTTTGAGATATGATTAATATAGATTATTGTTGGAAACATGAAAGAATTCATTCTTATTTCTGCAAACTGCCTTTTAGTGCTGAAATTCAATTTCCATTTGCATGTATCTCAGTTCTCACTCACTGAAGCTGAAATGTAGAATTATATATGTTTACACCTGCAATTTGAACCTATTGCAAATATGAGCTAGAAAAGATATTTCTTTTCCTTTCTTCTGTAACTCACAGGTAAGAACTGTAGAGAAGGATATACTGGTTTGATTAGGAGAAAAAGTTTAAGCATAGAACTCCTGAAGAATGAAATCTGTGGTGCTAATCAAACCATTGGCCTATCTGCTGGGCAGCCTGTGGGACCTCAGAACTCTGTTGTGTCAACCTAGCAATAGGACATTTACAGCAGCTTATCATATAGTGAAAATCCATTTTTACTCGCAGAATTTCCCTGTTGCATTGCTTGGATAACAGGAAATAGAGGCATTTGAACTGTAAGCATCTTAACCTGTATTTCTTACTGTGTTTTATTTTTAAAGTGCTACATCTTTTAAAACAAACCTTCATATTTCCAGTCTTCCTCTGGAATTTTAAAATAAATTAAAAGTAATGTAGATTTTAGCAGAATAATAATAACAATAATTTGATCTTAAAAGACATGTTTTAGTTTAAAAAGTTTAGCGAGGGTTCTGCCAGCCTGGTTAGAGGCTCTGTTATCTTGTGCAGTGCAGATGATACACAATTTACTGAGACATCTGCAATGATAGATCCATTGCTTTGCTTTGTTTTCTGTTCTGATATGGGCATGCCTCAGTTTTTCAAAATGCCTGTCCAAAAACACTTAGTTATTACTTGTCATTTACCCGGCATGAAGACTATTATCTTCTTCATAATCTTTAAAATTTTACAACAAGAATGATTCAATAGTTTAGTGGCAAAATACTAACCTTTGTTAGGCTGTTGGAGCAAATTTGTAAATAATTCCTTACTGTCACATGATTTTTTTTTGTTTGTTTATTTTTGGTACAGGGACTAGAACTCATGACCTCCTGCTTGCCAACCAGTCGCTTGTGACACTGGGCTAAACCCCTGATTTTTATATGATTTTTATAAGTCCTTTTATTATTACTTTTCCCTGAGTTATTTCTCTGGACATATTAACCTTTAGGAGCATATCATTATAAGTTCTACCATTACTTTAAAGACAAATGTATTTAGTATCTTTTTACAAAACTTTTTTATAACGTCCTTAAAAATAAATATTTTTTACTTGAAAAATGTCTAGATATTTTATCATTTAAATGTTAGGAGTTCATAAAATGACCAGTCTGTGACTAATATTTATAAATAACCCTGTCGTGGAACTGATAGTGGAATATACTTGATTACACTCCAAATTTTGCAACCTTAAAATACTCTTAATTTAATCTTTCTTCTCTGTCAAAGAATTTGCTTATTCTGAGCAAAGGGCAATTAGTGGGACAGTTAATTCAGTATATATTACTGCATTCGTAAATTTATTAGATGGCAGAATATTCTGTCTTTTGCCTGGAACAACAGCATAATATCCTTTCCCAATATGCAGTTCATCCCTCAACTTTTTTTGTAGAACGTTGGAAAAACTATGTAGTAGAGTTTGGTAATTAGCCCAGCGTCCCAGTGCTGTTATTGGTGAATTCTTCAACACACACACACACACACACACACACACACACACAGCGTGTATATATAACACACACACAGCATATGTATAAAATATACATGACTCACTTTAAAACCCACTCCCACACCGCGCTGAGAATTGTTTCGCATCACCAGTTCCTCATCACAGTTCACCGTTTAGATCTGTCCCTGTACCCTTCCTGCTCTGCTCCAGTGACTTTCCCTGCAGAGCCCTTCTTTCTTTGATTGCATGTGTACTGCTCAGAATCACCGCACCGTGGAGGACTTACTTTTTTTCCTATCAGATGCCACTGGGTAAGCGTCCTGCCTGCAGTTGATGATGCAGCCACAGGGCAAGTGGGTCCAGCGTTTGGACAAGACAAACACGGGGGTCACAGTGGCGGCCAGCAGGGTGAGCAGAAAGCCGAGGGTCTCGAAGGGAAGGCACTGGACTCGCGCCACGTGCTTGACCACCATGTGGATCTGGAGAGGAGACACAACTTCAGACTTGCTCACTATCTCACTTTCCACTTCCCGAGCCTCGCCTGCAAGCACACAGCCCCGGTCCGCTCCCATCCCCTTCCCCGGCAGAGGCGGAGCTGTGGATCTTGGGGATGGGCCATCGGGAATGGATGGGACGCGCCCGGCCTCGCCGGGTCCCACGGGTGTTGGTACTTTTTGCTCCTGATGCCGGGTCTGCACCCGCTGCGCGTTAAAAAGTGCACCAGGGAGGCGTGAAGCTGCTACCCAGGGAGACGGGCAGGGCGCCGTGGGGCCGTGGCTGCACCGCGAAGGGCCTCGGCCACCGCGGGAGCCCGCAGCTCCGCCCAGGTGCCGGGTCCCTGCCGGCCGCCTCTGCCACTGCCCGGCGGGCTCCTCCCGGAGGCTCCACCGGCTCTAGCACGGCTCGCACGCCTCTTCCTCCCCCTGCTGGGGACGGGCCGCGTCCTCCCGAGCGCAGACGGAGCAGAAAGGGCCGCAAAGGGCGAAAGGAAAAACCTGTTATTTTTTAACTGCCTCCCCCCTTTTCTGGATAGTCCTGGATTTCGCTGTGAAGCGCGAGAACACGCTTGGCCCCGACAGAAAGCTTAAGTGGCTCGAGACCGAGAGTGCTGCTCTGCCCCTCGGTTCTGAAAGGAGCAGCGGCTTTGCACCGGCCCCCGGGTGACCGGCGCTGCCCGGAGCTGCCTCCCTTCCAGGTGCGTCGCTGCCACGGGAAGGGGCCCGGCTGCGCGTCTCGGGGTGCCCTCCCGGTCCGCACACCCGCACCGTCCGGCACGCACACACCCCCGCGCCACGAGCAACGGCACGTTTACCATCAGGGGCAGCCAGAGAACGACTTTTGTCAACGCTAGGATCAAAGCGAAGCGCTTCTGCGCCGTGCTCCTGGCGCAGCTCCGGCCGCCCGGCTGTCCGCGCCCGCGGGCTCCGCTCCCGGTCCCCGCGGCGGCCGCCAGACCCGGCCCAAAGCCGGAGTCCGAGCTCGGGGAGCGCGCCCTGGGGCCGGGCGGAGCTGGCCCTGCGGCACCCTCCGGGGACGGGGACGGCGCTCTCCCTCCAGGAGGAGGGGTCCCCGGAGTGGAGGCTCTGCGGGAGATTTCCTGGTAGTAGGCGTGGTGGAGTCTCTGCGGCTCCTCGGAACACAGCAACGGGTGAATGAGCGGAACCGAGAGGCCCGCCAGGAGTCCGAAGGCCGAGGCGTACACGGCGAAGAGGAGCAACACGTAGGAGCTGGCGCAGTCCACCAGGCAGCCCCAGGGCGTGCGCACGAAGGCGCCCCAACCGCAGAGCGGGAGCGCGGAGAGCCCCAGGCTGGCTGCCCACACGGTCAGCGCCGCTCCGAGCACCTGGCCGGAGCGTTTGGACGCTGCCTGACTTCCCGCACCCCTGTGCATCGTGTAAAAGTTATAGGAGACTAGAAGACTCGCCTTCAAGTTGCTCGAGAGGCCCTGGCATAAATACAGTAAGGCAGAGGTGGTGCACAGAGGCTGGAAGTGGCCAGGAACCTCTGTTGGCCACTGCAAAAACATGAAGATAGTCACAGACAGGACGCTCATGAGATCATCCACAGACCAAGAGGCCACAAGCATGGACACAACAGTTCTCCTCTGCAGTTTCAGCAGAGAAACCAGTGAAAAAATGCTGCCCGTCAGAGCTGCAAGAGTCATTACACATGTCAAGCAAAAAAGACAGATATTTAGAGTTCCTGGAGAATTGGCAAGGTCCGTAGAATTACGGCTGTCTTCCCACAGGCTAGAGTTACTAAAAGACATTGTACTTTACCAATATTAATTTCCCTTCTCAGTGAGTCTGATGCTCTCAAAAGAAAGCATGGCTGCTGCAAATAGATGTCATTTCTCCCGCCAAGTTTCTCTCTAGATGTTTCCCTGGTCAGTCCTGTGGAAAACGGTCAGGCAAGTGTCCTTTAGATCTAACTCAACCCATATGTAAAAATTGGCTTCCAGTTCAGGCATCAATAAAAGTTTTCAATATTCCAATGAAAAACAATCAAGCCCAAAACTCCCTTCCACCAAATTTCAGGCCAGGAAGCTCCTCAGATAGATTAAAAAACAGTGATGTCTGGATCCTTTTGGGTCCTCTGGAGCAAGCAGCTCCCAGCTTGATGTAATCAAACTCTATTCACTTCTAAGAGCAATAAAATGCATTTGGTTCCGGAGGAGCTAAATTCAAAGGCAGAGAGATTATAAGATAGGTTTCAAGTCTGATGGCAGGAGAAGAGGGAGAGGTAGAAGGGGAGAGAGAGGGAGAGGAAAAAGGAGAGGAAAAGAAGGAGACGGAGGAAGAAAGGGAGGAGGGAGGGAGGGAGGGAGAGAGATGAATCAGTCAGAGGGAGCCTTAGAGCAAGGCTCCCATCCCAACCTTTGTGTTCCTCAGCCAGCCTGTGATCCTCAGAGCTGCAGGAAGGAGGAGTCAGCAAGCAGGAGCGAAGCGGAGAAAAGGGAGGGGAGCTCAGTGTGCGAACGAAATGATGCATATCTCCTCAGCCTGCCTCATTCCAACCAAGAAACAGAGTCCTCGATAAGCCTTCCCCTTCAGTTTGGACCTACAAAACCAGTCCGAATATTTGCTCATGTGAACTACACGTATCACCTTGGAGAGATCTGAGTTACTCCCTGAACTCCTCCCTTTATTCTTATCTGAACTTCCATGTTTCATAAGCCATTGAAGAAAAAATACCTTCAGCGCCATGTATAAGAATGAGAGGTGCCAGAATTTTTAATAAACATATTGTACAAAAAAGCTAGTATCGCATATTCTCATTTGTGGAAGCTAAAAAAATTTGATCTCACAGGAGTAGAACAGCGCTTACTAGAGGTGAGAAAGGGTAGGGGCAGAGACATAGAGGTTGGATAATGAGATGGGTCAAGATACAGTTAGGAGCAGCTACTACTAGTGTTCTGTACTACAGCCGAGTAAATACAGTCTATAACAAGTTTTTATATACATCAAAATGAGTAGAAGAGAAGAATCTGAAGTTTTCCCAAACACAAGAATAAGCCTCTGAGGAGTTAGAAATGCTAATTACCCTGGTTTGACCATTACTCCACTTTATACATATACTGAATTATAGTGTACCCCATAACTATGTACCAATATTATGCACCAGTCAAAGTTAAAAATTGTATTTAAGAATGTTAGTCCTCGTTATATGAAGCAAGATTATGCAGGATCTTTGGGTGGAGTCATACTAGCTTTACACTATTTTCTGTTATGAACAGGCTGTCATTTCAATAAATGGTGCTCCTAGTGTTTATGAGGGCTGATGACATTGTACATATAGAGCCTGAAAGGAAGTTTACCTCACAAAAAGTTTAGACCAAATTACTTATGGTGTTATGTACAATAGTTGCAACTCTGAACAGTAAATTTTACAAAATGAATGGTTTAGCAGAGAGGTAACTGACAGCATTAGTGCATGTGGGCATTTTTTCCCAGGATGCTTTAGGATAACATTGGTCCTCTGCTCAGCCTCAGTACCTGAAGGCTGCATTTCCTGAACGAATAGAGGAAGGGAGAAAGGAAAGATGGTATAGCAATAATTTAAATGAAGGGAAGTGGTCCTAGAACTCTGGCCATGCCTTTAATTTTTGAAATATCTGAAGTAATATTTTCAATCTGAACCTTTTGCCAGCCATCCCCTCTAATCAACATAGGAGGCAGTTCACTTATCGTGCTTGATGCGTTGGTTGATTTTTCCTTTCCATTAGCAAAATGCAAAGAAACAAAAAGCCACACCAGGGGTTTAGCTTAGCCTTCTTCCGCCCCCTACAGGTAGAAATGCGCCCTGAGGTGCTGTGAGTCAAAAGAGTTGGGGCAATTTTATTTTTAAAATGATTCAGAAAGCACAGTGATAAACAGGCTTTACTTTTTAAAAAAACGTTTCCAAAGTTCTCAGACATGTTGTTTTGCTTCTTCTCACAGGTTATATATTTTTGGCATAAAAAATACCATTCTTCAGTACAGTATTTAATCTTGGATTTTCAGTTGGATTGAATAATTGTCATATTATTAGACTAGATGGCAACTAATAATGGTTGCTGCAATAAAATTCCAGACCATGGCGCATTGTTTTTATTATTATCATCATTTATGGGTTTCCTATTAAATATAAATTTAGAAAGTGACACTTAACCACTATGTTGCCTTGACCTCCAGGATATTATAGAAGCAACAATGTTTATTTTAGCACAGTAGAAAGCTTGGTAGTGAAATTGTAGTCAGAAGGAAATGAAAAGATAAATCTGAATTTGACTTCAGATTCTGATATTTCTGAGTGAATAATTTAAGTTGTTTTGGTATTGAGAATTAAACCCTGGGTATTTTCACTGAGCTACATCCCCAATATTTTTTATTTTTAAGTTTTGAGACAGGATCTTTCTAAGTCACTAAATTACCCAAGTTGGGCTCCCATGTGTAATCTATCTGCCTCAGCCTCTCAGACTGCTGGAATTAACCATACTCAGCTTCTTAAATAAAACTTCTTACGTTTTCTCTGAGTGTTAGTTTCGTTTCATAAAGGGTTTTGTGGATGCAGATGTAATCAGTAGGAGAATGCTTGCTTAGCAAGCACTGAATTTGCTCTGAAAAATAAATGGTTGGATTGGATTATTATTATTATTGTTGTTTGGTACCAAGAATCAAACTCACAATGTCTCACTTGACAGGCAGGCACTGTGCCACTGAGCTAAATCCCCAGTCTCCTGATTGGATTCTTTTTAGAGACCTTTCCAGTTCTAAACTGGATCATATTGTTTTTATAATTTAATTTAACTTTATCTTAATTTTATTTTTTGCATACCTAAAACTAATCAGCATGGTCATCTAATATGAGGTGGAAGTTAGTAAGCGTAATGCTTGGGGTCTCTTAACTTTCAATCTTCCTCTGCTATGATAGGTTGTAGCCTCAATATGAAAATGGTCTAAGACTCAAGTAGTCTGGAATGTTGAGCCAACTAAGAGTACAGCTGTCCTGGACAATCTGTGAACCTATGGAAAGCTTCGTATGAGTGATAAGTAATATTTGCTGTGTAAACCAGCCCATTATATTTAGGGGTTATTGTTGAATGGCATCCTAATTCATTCAAATATGGTTAGGAAAACTTTTCACCGGTTTCACAGATGAGACAGCAGAGGCCCAGAGAGGTTAAATGATTTGACCCAGCTTCGCGTTAATAAATAGTAGAGATAAAATTTAAAATTGTAGTTGGAGTCTGTATTTTTAATAGACACACATTTTTTTTAGTAACTTTCTCTTGGTGTCCCATGCTTAAATAAACTTCAAATGGATGTTGATATCATAAGAGTTTAATTCTGCTTTCATTTTATAAACCATGTTGGAAAAATCTCATTTTCCAAATTTTTAAATTGTAAGGTCTCACTAGTCTTTAAGATTTATAATGGATCATATATGTAAATGATACAAAAATGTATATTTGTTTTTTGCATTAAATATGTATTATGCTTTGTGAAAACATAATTTTATGCTCTATAATACATTATATATAGCATGTGTATTTCATAGTGCATTATATGAAACCATTAAATGTTTGTTATATATACATATATATATATATATAAAATAAATGTTGAACATTAAAAACAAAAGTATAACACTTTTCTATTTTAAAACCATAGTGCTATGTAACCAAAACATTTTTGAATTCTGTCCCAATTTAAGACTTTTACTAACTTATTTTTAAATTGAAATAGAAGTTCAAATTTTATAAATTCATAATGTATGATTTTATATGTACAAATATATTTAGTATGTATAATTGCATACAGTGTATACTATATGTAATTGTATTATTCATGAACAATATAACGTACACACATGCTCTGCTTCAGCTGATTTTCAAGGCAGTCACTAGGATTTGCATCACAAAGAACTTCACTGAGCTACATCTCTAGCTCCTCTATCACAAAAACATTTTTAAGCCAGTGTTGCTAAATTGCGCATACTGTATAATTTCCTACTATTGTCACATAATTATAAAAAAGGGCAGAATTCAATTTAGATCCAAGTCAGTGAGACTAATTTTTGAATATAATCTTCAGAGTCTTGATAAGTGCACTGTCAGCCTAAAAGTAGCCCTAAGCGTTTGTGAGTACTGTTTTCTCAACTGAAAAATTCCATATTTTTTAACCTACTTCATTGACAAAGTTGGAGGTAGGAATATATGTGCACTGAGACATATATATGTGTGTATATATGTAAATGTTGAACAACCAGAGGAAAAAAGCTTATTATAAATGATCACTGCTTATTCAATTTTACTCATTCTACACATAGATCATGATTGTAGTAGTTGTGCAATTACAGACTAATTATTTAGCAAACAGTTGTTAATAGAGAACTGTATGAAGCTGCTGAATAGACTCTACGTGACTGAATTCATACCATGCAATAAAAATATAAATAATATACCACAAAAATCTAATTGAGTCTCTAAAGTTCAGAAGTCTACATTAAATAGAATGTTATAATTAATGACCTTGTGAACATTAAGTCTAATAATTTTTTAACTTTTTAAAAAAATTTCCTCTCTTTGAGAAAAGTTTTCATCCCAAGGGATTCAATACAATAAATATTTACTGTGTGGGATCAGAATGCTCTGATACAGATCAAATTGACCAACCCTTAAATTAGTAATGAGATAATGCTGAAGAGCCCTGTACTTTATTTTCACGAAGTCCATTTGAACTGAAAAATTTCAAAGAAATTATTTCAATTTCTTGGCACCTCAGGCATAGAATGCTATTGTGAACATTATTATCAGTAGATATGGTGTACATAAGAGTTCTAATATTAATTTTGTGGCTTTTTTCATTAGGAAGCTGGTGAAAACTCTTTGCTAGCTATGAGAATAGTTTTTGGTTCTGACCTGCATCAGCTTTCTCACTATTTTGCATAGCCTGTGTTAGCTGATCTTTGATTATTATGTTTTGCTCCCTCTCACTGTTCCTGTCCCATATTTGACTGTGCTGGGGTATTTCTTTAAAATAGTCTTTTGGCATTCTCAGAAATATTTCAATCTCTGGATCTGTAACTGTTCCATTAGCTTTGAGTACCAAAATGCCATCAACTATGTTCCCAGATGTTGTTGTTCTTCTAATTATTTGCAGAATGAATACAACTCATTGCCCGGAAGGCAGCTTTTATCTCTGTGCTCAGTGAGGAGGTTTGTTTTCTACCTCCAGCATCCTGGGCCTTATTTGAGTGCCATCGTCTTGTCTTGAAGGACCAGAGTACCCAGAAATATGTTTTATCTTATGTCTTTTGGCAGGAAGATTAATTTTTAAATAGAGGTCCCAGCTCCTCCCATATGGTAAAAATAACAACTTTAAAAGATTTCCTCATTTAATTTTAGGAATTAGCAAACCACATCCTGTTTTTATAAATAAAATTTTAAGGGAACACAGCCCACCCATTCATTTATAGCCTTCAATGCCTGCCTTCTGAATTGAACCCTGTTGTAAAAGACACTTCTGGAAGAAAGAAACTGTTAATTTTATTTGAAATAAGAAAATTTCCATGTAAATTTATGTCTGAATGTTTGGGTTACTTGTGAGATTTAGACATCTCTACATATCCCAATCTATTCTAATACACTAGCACTGCATAAATACAATTATGTATCATATTTCTACATAAATTATAAGTATTAATAATGACACAAATAGAAAAAACAATTGCAACAGCTGATATTTATTTAGCTTTTAATATGCTGGGCATTCTTACAAAGAATTTATACATATTAATTATGTAATTTGACAGCCTTACTATATGAACATCAGGTTTTGCCTCATTTCTCAGACAAAGGAACCAAGACAGACTAAATAGTCTATCTCAGTGCATACTGCAAGTATGTGAAGGGTTTTGAGTCCAGTGCTATAGCTAGGGTTGATGCCACTCTTGGTGATTCTTCAGTTTGCTGCCTTCCAAAATATGTGAATGGAGTAAATTGTCACAAAATAATTTTCCTTTTGGCCAATGATACTACCCCAGAATGTACCACCTGAGGCGGACTCCCAGCACCCAGCTATGCTACTGTTTGAACCTAGTTGTGTCCAGAGACAGAGACCTGCACTGGAGAGGCAGTTCCATATGTACTTTATTTTCCTGTCCTATTCTGTAGATTTCTTGCCTTTGCAAACATCCTGTCAGCCTCAGTAAATCAGAGGAAGTTCCAGGGAAGAGAACTTCTTTAGAAAACACATATTTCTTACAACCTAAATCAGTCACAGAAAGATGGAGATGGCCTCCTGGTTTTTCTTTTCATGTAGTATCATAGTGCTCCAAAGGCTTTATAAAAATCATGCCAGTAACTCTGACTTCCCTAGGGAGAAGTAAGATTTCCTCCGTACTTTACAGCTGAGATGGTAGAGTGTGCAAACAAAGTCACTTGTTCAGGATGAGACTGCAATTGAGCAATTGAAGTGAAAATTAAATCTACCTGCCTCCATTTCTCATTCCTTATCTGCTCACAAGGGCATACATGTCTCTGGGCTATGTGGTAACAAATACCTCAGAGCATTGGGCATATTGAAAGTGAAAAGGCTATTTATTTATGAAGGATGTTTAAAATCTTAGATGAAAGAAAAGTTTGTTAAGGTCTTAGGAATAAAAATCCTGCAGAGATAAAAAGTGCTATTGATTTTCTAGTCACTGTGCTGGACAAACTGGAATCTGACAACCTGACTATTACTTGTTTTCACTCTGATGGTTTTGAATCCTTCAACAAACCACTTAATCTCACCTGTGGCTTAGTTCTGTCTTCATAGAATAATAATACCTATCCTGAAAACTTCAAAGTTTTGCTAAGAATATCATCAGGTATTAGAATAAATACTGATAAGTTTTTGGTATACTTGTGCCCAGAACTGGTGGTTTTCTATTAAGTGTCAGAGTACACTGCTATAAATTCTAGGTTCTCTATTAGATGACAGTAAGAAAAGAAAGAGCTGTGATGTATCTGCTACTCTCTTTCTTTGCACTTTGACATCAATCATAATCACAAGGTCATTGTATATACTATCCCATTTTCCATTTGATACTCAGATTAATAAGCCATGCAGTGGAAAATAGGGAGCAGGGAGAGAGAGAGATACAGAAGATATGGTAGACGAGGTGTGGAGGCTGATACATTGTGGTATTAGTGTGTAGGCATCAGGGTTGGAGACAATACGGCTAGATAAACAATATCAGGATAGAGATAAGATGAGAGGCAGATTCCATATTTTAAATTTTGTTTCAGAAATGATTAGAGATGAGGGTCATTAAATCAACTTGCAGATGAGTTAAATATAGAAATGAAGGAGTGGTGAACAACAGTAGTGTAAAAGAAAGCTATATTTTTGCTGTGCAAATTTTATATTAGTTTCATGTATACTCACAAAAGGAATGATGTAGTCCTATAATCATATTCATACATGTCTTAAGATTTTTTTCTTGGATCCTATTTTCTTGGAGATCTCTCCATATCAGCATTTGTTTTTACTGCATTTTGCATTTGATTGTATGGATATACATCAATCAATAACATAGTCACCTATTATCATTAGCAAATATGATCTATGATACACAAATGTATGTGCTATATTTTCAGACTACTAGCAACACAATACGGTTTTTATATTTTTCATCTTTCCTTGTTGAAGAACACGCTCCCTTCCCTTTATTTTTTGCTTTATAAAACATTACTGAGTGAACATTGTTGTACACACATGGAATCATGTTTTTGTAAGTACATACACCAAGTAAATTTTTAGCACTGGAATTGTTGGGTCAAAATTGATTCAAATTTTGACAGGTTGGATTATATGTCTAACAAGAAATCACACCAATATAAATAACATAAAATTAGGTATATTAATAGTGCTCATGTCTCCCACAATCTCACTGGTTCTAAGCATTGTGAAAATTAAAAAAATCTTCAGGAATCAATCTGGTAAATTAAAACAGTACTGACTCAGGGGATTCTTAGGAGATGTCAGAGGAATCTATCTCCCTATCTAGGCAGCAATTGCATAAGCACAATCCTTATAATGAAATTATTTTGTAACTCTAGACCCTACCAAAGATTTGAAACTTCCAGCAGAAACCCTAGACAATAAATTTTCGTTAGCTTCAGTCAAGTTCGGCTCTTGGCACCATAGCAGCTCTCTATCCTCCACCCCTCAGCCCTGTGATAGGCTATGCACGTGTTTCTCTGGGAGCTTGCACACAGATGCAGGGGTTTCTGCTCTGACTATTGCTTCTTAGCACATAATTGCAGACAAAAGGAGGAAAGCCATATTGTGGTATCTCTCCCATTGTCTAAAACCTCTCCGTCTCTGATTAAGTTGAAGCCTGGGGTGAGTTAAAGGCCATATCCCAGCCTTATTCTTGTCCCTTTTTCCTCTCTTTTCTCCTTGTGGGAGTGAGACATAAATGACTAAGACATTTCAGAGCAACTGCAATTGGGGAAAATTAGAAAGTGTTCATGAAGGAGTTCACTTCAAAATAAAGATGAATGCTTGGTAACATAGTCATTTATTATTATTGTCAAGTCTTGCATAATTATGTGTGCTATGCTTTCATATTGGCAGTGCAGTATATTTGTTTACTACAAACATGTGAGTAATGTGTTGTACTATGACATTACAATGACTATAGTGTCACTAGGCAACAGGAATTCTTAAAACTATTTTATAATCTTATGGGACTATTTTGATGTATGTGGCACATTGTTGATTATTCAGCAAACAATTTGTATCTGTCTGCAAGGGCCTCTCTTTAGATCTAAGACAAATATATTCAAATTGAAAATATGGAAAAAAGGTATTTTATACAAATAGTAACCAAAAGAGAGTAGTGAGGCTATCTGAATGTTAGACAAATTCCTAGAAACACAAACCCTATCCATAGACTAAATAATAAGAAATAATAATTATTAATAAACGTTAAAGGAGATTAAATCAGTAACCAGAAATCTTCCAACTAAGAAATGTTCTCTACCTGATGGCTTCACTGGTGAATACTATCCAATATGTAAAGAATAACTGATACCATTGCTATTCTAATTTTCAAAAAATATTGAAGAGAAGAGAACACATCCTAACTCATTACGAAGTTAGAATTACCCTGGTTGAAAAGACACACAAAGACACTACAAGGAAAAATAAACAAAACAAACAAAACAAAACAAAACAAAAAACTACAGAGCAGTATTCTTTAAGAATGTCAATGCACAAATCCTTGATAAAATGTTAGCAACTTGAATTTGTTAGTGTATTAAGAGGATTAAACACTGTGACAAAATGGGTCATATTCCTGGGATACAATGAGGGTTCAACATGTGAATATCATCTAATAGTGTACCATACTGATAAAATGAAGTGGGGAAAACACCTGGCCATCTCAATTGATGCAGAAAAATTATTTAACAAAATTCAATACCATTTCATAATCAAAAGAATTCGACAAACTAGTAATAGATCTTAACACAAGAAAACAAGATATAAAAAATCCTCAGCAACCACAATATGCCATAGTGAAAGACTTAAAACCTTTATTTCAATATTGGGAACAATACAAGAATTTTTGCTTTCACCACTTCTGTTCAACGTAGTACTAGAAGTTCTACACAGGGAAGTTAGACATTTTATCACTTAATTTTTTAAAAAAAATTCATATAAGAATCTCATATGGCAATTACTGCCTTAATCTTTTTTACATACACAGTTCATTTGTATTAAATATACTCACATTATTATTATCTCCCTCACCCTCAACTACTATTTCATTTTCTAATATGTTATCACTATATTGACTTTCTTTGAAAAGACAAAGCTTACTCCTTAACTGCTAGTTTAATTTGTTCAAATTCATGTCTGTGAAACTCAACCATGCATGATTTTGGACATAGTGGTTTATTCTTTCTCACTGATGTAAAGTATTACAGTTTATTAGCATTTAGCATTTTTAAATGCATTTAAGCATTTTTATCTTTCTTTTTTTTTTTTTTTTTTTAGTCAGTACCAGGGATCAAACTCACGACCACGAGCTTGCAAGGCAGGTGCTTATGCCACTGAGCTAAATCCCCAGCCCAGCATTTTTATCAATACCACTGCAAATGAGCATTTTATGTTCCTGCTCATTTGGGGTCATTATAAACAAATGTTTGTCAAATACATTGTAATACTTTTCTTGACAGAAAACATAGAATTTCTGTTTCAGAAAAAAAGACTGCAGTAGAGTAGCCAGAGTATCATATTCTTTTGTCAATTTCTCTGGCCCAAATTCCCACAGGACTCATGCAGAGAGTCAGAGAGTGCAAATAATTTCCAAGGAGCACTAAACACTTCTCTTCTTAACTCTGAAGGGAGACAATTTCTTGCAAGATTGCAAGCAAACCTACTCTCTACTTTGGGAGTAGATAATTTTTATTTTTTAAAGCCCTTTTCTGTGTAAAGAACAATGAAAAGAAAATAAAAGCATTGGTGTCTTTTTTCACAAGATACACAGAAACATGGAGAATTTCTCTCCCCCCAGGAGCAGGAGTAGGATATACACAGTTGTCATTACTATTTTATGTGTGCCTAAAGGTCTCAGCTAGTACTTTCAAGAAAAATAGAAACGAGGATTTGAAAGACAGGAAAACAAAGGAAGAAAATTACCATAATGTACAGATAATGTGATCATAAATATAAGCGCCAAAATAATCTATGTACAAATCACTACAACAAAGAGGAAATTTAACTGTTGCATACAGGTTCACTTTTAAACACTCACTAGCATAAACAACAAACTGGAAAACCTAATAAAATACTTATTTTCATAGTTTTATTCTTTGAAGAATTAAAAGTTACAAGGCATCTCAGAAACTAAACAGGAACACTCAAAACCTATGAAAGCTTTAATAAATGAGTATAGAAGGTGATCTAAGCAAAGAGATATTCCATTATTCCAAAAAGCAATAGTATTAAAATGACCTATCTAAATTTATCTATATATATACTTAACATCTCAGTAAAATTCTAGTTGAATTTCTTGAAGAATTGAATAAACTTAAAATTCATTTGGAAGAATTCAGGTTCATGAGAGCTAATTAGTTTCATAACAAAGAAATAATATTCACATTACAATAAAGCCATCGTTATAGAGGTAACATGATATTCATCCATGAACATATGGACTACCAGTGCAACAGAACAGAGAGCTCAGATTGGACTGTGTAGGTATGATATGTTGTGTCAGAAATGTCACCTCACAAGGCATGGTTTTAGGGTGGGTGATGATAGGAACCTGACTAATTTTATGGAAAGCTGTAAAAATGAATCTTACCCTTGTATGACATAAAAGGGTGCTTTTAGATTAAAATCTTAACTATAAAAACCTTTAAAGTTTCTTTGTAAGCTATAACATGAAGTTCGTTCTAATTACAACTTCTAACCTACAGAATAAGGCAGAAATATTGAGGTTTTTGACGTAGAAATTAAGCTTTTTTTTTTTTTTTGTGCTGGGGATCGAACTCATGACCTTGCACTTACCAAGCAGGTGCTTATGCTAAGCTAAATACCCAACCTCAAATTAAGCATTTCTTCTAAAAAATGAACCACAATATTTTTTTGGAGAGACAACAAAAATATATAATATTTTTTGCAATTCTAGAGCCAAAAAAGTATGGTGAATATATTACTAAAACAAATTGTTCCAAAAAAATAAATAAGACAAATTGTTCCGAATAACACCTAGAGGATCCATCCCAATGGGAGAAATTGACAAAGTGCATGAACAGGTAATTTACCAAAGAGGGTACCCTAAAACTCAAGTGCATAAATATCAGTAACAGAGAAAAGTGAATTGAAGTAATGGTGAGCTATGGTTGTTTACCTTTCATATTGGCAAAAATAAGAAAACTAAAAAGTGTCAAGATTTAGCAAGGATTTGGAAACATAAGAATATATTCTCTTCACTATTGGGAGTATAAATGGTCAAGAGTTCTGAGAACATTCTCTGGGGGAAGCATAAGCGATGAATTCTTCAACTTCATACCTATTATGTGCTAGCTATATGACACTTTCATACAGGTACATAGGTGGACATTTAAGAGCATGTTTATTATAACTTTAGGTGTTTGTGGTAAATTGAAAGTGATCAGTGAAAGTGTAAGTAGAATGTAGAATATAATATGCAACAGGAAAAAGCCTTGATATGGAAAAATTTTAAGGACTCTGATGTTTAACAAAACTTAACAGCTAGAAATGCAGCATAATATTACTTATGTACATAAGCCATACATACACATTGAACACTCACTCACATTTTGTAGATACATGAGCAAAAATGGTTTAAATGTTAAAAACAATAGATAGGATGCCTGGGAGTAAGAGAAATAAGAATGGAGTACAGAAATGAAGAGAGAAAAGATCAATCATCCATTTCATCTGGACTCTCTTATATGTTGGCAGAGAATTCAGCAAATCATTATCTCAATTCTTAAAAATTTTATGTGCTTTGAATATTTCTGCTTTTTCAATTCCCTTTTGAGTATTTGTGCTTTGGCACTTTCTTCTGGGTTAAAGAGTAGAGTGTGTTTTATTGCTTTCTTTAAGGTAGAAGCTTTTGGATTTATTTACCATTTCAGTTTGTCTTCAATTTATTATATTAATTTTTAAAACTTTTTACCCAAGTAATCCCATTTGATCTTGTTTGGCATTGCTAATTTATTTCTTTATAGCTGAACTCTATAGATTTTGAATCTATAAATGAGAACAGAAATGTTAACCTGTATGCACTGAAAACAGATGGTAATTTCTGATTTTGAATATATTGTTCTAGAAAAATAGTTTTTGTATAAAATAGCATCTTTTGTAAAACTCAAATCAATCTTACATTTTCCATTTCCAACTATGTAGAAGTGTTTTCACTGAATGACTGACCATCAA
The DNA here is from genome assembly GCA_004027295.1 of Dolichotis patagonum. Lineage (NCBI taxonomy): Eukaryota > Metazoa > Chordata > Mammalia > Rodentia > Caviidae > Dolichotis > Dolichotis patagonum. Next base: position 17,568 of record PVJX010010867.1, on the reverse strand, counting down.
ATTAAAATCTTATTTGAAATGACAAATCCTGCCACTCACAGTGAGATTTGTTGCTACTTGACAATGAATAACTTTCTGTTTTCAGTTTTCACTATTTCCTCAGGCTTTTCCCTGGGTGTGGGGAACAGTAGTCTCTTTAGATTCCTCTTCATAAAACATGCAGGAGATATGCACAGAACGGGTAGCATGGGGAAGCAGATGAACAGGAAAGTATAAGTGTCATTGTTTTCATCATCACAATTTTTAAAATTGAATGCAACTTAACTGTTCTACACTTGGACTGGAAATTATAAGTTTTCATTTAGATTTACAGGTTGAAGAACACTCTAATATAATTTTTTGTTTTATTTTATTAGATGAGAAAGATGGCTCACATTATTTCTAAATTTTGTAATAATTTAGGTCTTCCTAATATCTGGTCAGTTTTTTTTGGAAGATTCAAGAGGGCCTGGAAACAAGATACATTATCTGTTTTAAGAAACAGCATCGGACACTGATTTTTTGATAACTTTGCTCCTGGACAACTACAGAGACATGTGTTTGCTCTTGTCACTCATTTTGCTAAACACTTCATTGAAGGTAGAGTTTTTGAATATATTTTTAGATTTCTTTTTTGTGGGAGGACTGACTTGCTTTGTAGAGGAGGGTCGAGTAGAAAGGTTTTTTTAAACTGTCTCTGATTGGTGTTCTCTCCCTAAACATTTGAAAGTGCAATACTAAGGTAATAATGATAAAGTTTAGCCTAAAAATTTGAGGATTTTTTGTTATTGGGACCAAATACTCAACATATACAATATAAAGAAAGTTTTGATTTTTATTCATAGTTTTGGTCTCGTTTGCAAATTGCTAGGTTCCAAGACAGGAACAACATGGCAGAGGGTGTGGGGAAACAAAATTACTCTCTTCATGGTGGCCAGGGAGCAAAGGACAGGAGAGCATCTGGCAAACATCTGTCCTCCACAGCCCTGTTCCCCAAGACCAACTCCAGCTGGCCTTAACCCCCCAACTGCACACCAACCCAGGAATGTCAGTGGATTAATCAGATGATGAGTATAGTACTCCTATGACCCAATCACCTCTCCAGTAGTCTCTTAATCCGGTCAAGTTGATACTTAAGTGAAACTGTCACAGTAGTATTTGACCTATATAGAAATGGGCAATTGTATTTTATAAATATTAATAATTAATATGTGCATTATAGTCATTTTCTTAAATAAAGCCAACAAATGATATTATTTGCTATGATAACAGATTAATATTAAGCATGAAAATGACTTTTGATATATATTGGTGAAGAATAATAAGTCATATGAATACTAATTGTGAAGAAGCAAAGGGAAACTTGCAAGACAGTTTTCACTTTTCTCTGAGTCACTGAGGAAGACTTCACAGTGGATCTTGCCATGCATACAGTAGACAATTGATAACTATTTGCTTTATTGAACTGAATTGAGTTGCCTCTATAAAACCAGTAGTCTAAAAAATGAATATGAAGTTAGACCCATAGTATCTTGTTACCCAGTTCAGGATTTCAAACACTCTGAAAAGAATTTGAGCATCCTAAACAAAGCTTAAAGTTGGTATAGAGATGGTTCTTCAAAATAGTCTAAATAGGGAACTCTTGAAGAAATTTAGTATAGAATGTCTGAGGAAGAAAAACTTGGTATTTGTTGTGGATTAAAAACTGGTGGTCAACTTAACAGCAGCTGGATTACATCAGCATGGTGCTGAGCATAGATGTTCCACCTGAGGAAAGTTGCCAGCATAAATAGAGATATGGGGAAGGAGAAGGAGGGGTGTTAAGGCATTGAGGCACTGTAGGTTTCACTAAGTGTTGCTATTTGAGCTGCTGGTTCTCCTGCAGGAGCTCTGGTCCTTACAAGGAGCATTAGTTTCTGGATCCGGAGAGGAAGATGTGTGCGGCTTGGTCTCCAGGATGAACTCATCACGCTGGCTTCCTGGCATGTACTCAACTGTGCTTGTGGTTGGAGGAGCTCGGGACCTCCGTGTCACTGAGGATGGCTGTGGTGCTTCTCAGGACAGTCCTGGTCTTTGTTTTGAGTGTGACTTCTCAGCTCCAGCATAGAACCCTCAACCTACCAGCACAGCTCCTGCACCCTGCTTGCAGAGACTTTCTAGTTTCCACCGCTGACCTTTGGGCCTTCCCAGCACGGATCCATAAGAGACTGTCATGAGTCCTTCTTGTGGGCTCTAGACCTCCAGTTGGACTTGTGGGAGGCATTATCATGAGCTCTGGGTCTTCATCTGGACTCCTACAGGGCATTGCTGTGGAATTCAGGACTTAGGTGTTGTGGATAGATTTCCTGCAGGTTTCTTGTGTTAACGCTGGGTGACCATCATAAAATAATATTATAAATTCCATGTCCTGATTTTAATTGTTCTCCTCACAACCCCTGACTACAACCGTATTGAATTTCTTTTTAAAAAAATTTTATTTAAAGAGAAAAAAAACATAATAAAGGGTAACAACAATATAGAATTCCAAGGATAAAAGGAAAAGAACAACAAAAAAAATTAAGAAATTATTAGTTGACAAATTACATACTGATTTCTTGGAAATAGTTGTTCAAATTAACAAAGTTAAAACATGTAAAGTAGACATTCAAACAGTGAGACTGTTAACAGTTCTGCTCCATGATCTGACAAAAACAGCAATATGGTCATCCATATTACCCATTCAAATATACATGCAATTATATCAAAAGGGTAAAATTAAACACAACAAAACAGAACAAAGCGGATCACAAGAAAGGAATGTAAGGGACATAAATTTCAAAGCTAGACAATCGGAGATATTCACTCTCTATCGTATTGACTCTTATTTTCTTCCAGATAGTTGTCCATATTGACACATACAGGGAATTCACATGAAACAACATAGTATGGAATTGATCTGAGCAGGACGAGGAGGGCATTTCAGGTCTTCAAGACCTGACAATAGGGAAGCCAAGAATGGTTGTCATAGTGTCTCTCATTCTCTTCAAGCTGTCCATACCATCATGTGTGTTGATCTTAAACAAAACAAAACAAAACAAGCTAAAATCACTTTGAACAAAGAGTGATAGTTTTGCTGGATTTCACATCATGACATTATGGAATCAGCACTGGGTACTGTAGTGTCTCTTTTTCTTCAAAGTAGTTGTTCATTTCAACATGTGTTATATAGTTGGTTCTTGTAAACTGTTTACAAGCTCTACACATGCATGAGTCTCTACATGTATATCTATCCTTTCTGTATTAGAGGGAAAAATAAAACAAAGCAGGACAAAACAAAACAATTCCTAGAAAAGCATGAAGCACAAAGTCATATAAAACCACAATACAAGGTGATCTACAATAGCTATCATGGTGTCTCAGCAGTATATAACAACATTAATAAAAACAAAGCATTGAAGACATGATAAGATTTCAAAAGCAAGTAATAATCAAACCGGAGTGGGTATCTTAGTGAATTTTGTCATCTTCAGTGTAGTTGCCTATACTCTTAGACTTGATGCTATCAATCATAACATATTTAAATAAAATCAGTTAATACAAAGTAGCAATCTAACAAACCAGATTCAAATAAGATCAGTCAAAATAGGACAGTTTAAGTTATACAGGGCTTCAGATTAAGTTGATAGGAAATTAAGGATGATTACCATAATATGTCCTCTTATTTTTGGGATAGCTGACCATGTCCTCAAGTCCAGTGTAAGTAGACAAACTGGAACAGCATGTAATCCATCCAAGCAGAGTGATGAGAATAATGTAAATTTTAAATCTTGTTACCCAGTTGACAATGTCTTCTGCCTTCCTTTTTTGGACAATTCCTCCCCTTTCACTCCCATAGGGTGCACTGCTTGTTTGGGTCCCACTGCCTCCCTATCTAGAGCATCTCAATAGACCCTATCTCCTGATCTACTCTGCCTGTGTTGCTCTCTGTTAATATTTCAAGGCCATCTATACTAGAGATTACAGCCAATCTTCTCTGCCTTATTTCTGCTATTCTGTTTTTCTGCCATTGGTTGTTGACTTTTCTGTTCCACTCCACTGTCTGTCCCGTTCACTGAGGCCTCTCTGCCACTGTTCCTGAAATGCTCATATTCTTGTTCTGTCTCTCTAAAATGTCCTTCAGTATTTTTTGTAGGGTTGGATTGGTGGTCACAAATTCTTTGTCATGGGAGCATCTTGTTTCTCCATTAATTTCTAGAGAGAGTTTTGCAGGATACATCAATCTGGGCTGGAGTTTGTTCTCCTTCAGGGCTTGAATTACTTCACTCCAAGCTCTTCTTGACCTGATGGTATGTGTGGAGAAGTCTGCCATGATTTTGATGGGTTTTCCTTTATAGGTGATCTGTTTCTTTTCTCTGATGGCTTTTGATATTCTGTTCTTATATTGAATTTCTGGGATCTTGATTATTATGTGTCTGGGTGTAGCTCTGTTTGGGTTGTAGGTGGCTGGAGTTCTGTATGCATCATATGTCTGCATATCATTTCCTTTTTCTATGTTTGAGAAGTTTTCCTTAATAATTTCTCTGAATAGCCTTTGTAATTCCTGTGTTTTGACTCCTGCTTCTTCATTCACATGGTTTATTCTTAAGTTATAGATCCTCTTATCATCCTCTAGCCTTTGTATTGTTACTGCCTGCTCCCTTGTTATTTTTAAGAGATCTTCCCTTTCATGATCACACATTGCAAGCCTGTGTTCAATTTTTGATAGTCTATCTTTGGTTTCTTGCAAGCAGTTTTTACAACTTTCTATGGAATATTCAGTTTCCTGGTAATCTCTTTGAATCTGCTTCATGAATTCTAGTTTTTTTTTATATTCTTCCTTGAATGTTTCTCTCCTTTTGTGTTCCTCCATTCTTCTGTCTGTGTCTTCTTGAGATGTGCCCAGCTTTTTTTTAAATTAATCTACCTATCTCTTATTTAATTTGAATTAATATTTCAGTTTTGATCTCATTTATGAGGTCCTGAAGATATCTCCTTATTTCCACTGATGCTATGTTTGGTGTTGCATGTTTGCTGCCCTCAATCTGTTTTGTATTTACTCTCCTGTATCAATATTCTCAGGGTTGGGACTGGGGGCCTTTTATTACTTCTTTCTCTCATCATGTTTTGGTTCCTTCCATACAAATGTATAGTGTAATTCCCAGGCCCTTTTCTTGTTGGTTAAGGTTCTTCTGGAGCACGCATGCTAGGGGCTTCTGCCCTCTGCAGTATGCTATCAGAGATTGAAGTTCAAGCAAAGGCAGTGTGCACTGGTTCCTCCCCTCCAGGTCAGTCAACCTTTGTGGGCCTTCACTGCGTCAGTGTGCACCACCCTCAGGGAATTAATTTGCAGCGACCCACTGGGTCCCAACCAGGGGCACAGCCCAGTCCAAGCAGATCCCACCAATCCACTCAGTGAGGGGAGGAACCAACTGAAGCCACTTTATGGATTTAGCGCTGTCCTGCCCAGATCCAACATGTCATCCAGTCTGTTGCCCCTTTCCCATGGGAAGGTCTTATTCCCATCACTCACTGCATGTTGATGCCAGTCCCTGAGCACTTCTGGGCTCCCCAACCTCTGACCTCAGCGCAGCTGTGATGAATTCATGGTGCCTCTGAGTGGGTTGTGTGCAGGGCCAGTTCCTGGCGAGCCGCGCACAGCGCTGTCCAGCTCCATGCTCTGGGCCACTCAAGCCAGTCACATTGGCATGGTTTGGTCAGTCAGGTCGGTCTCGGGCAGGAATTCAGGTGGCTCGGCAAGAGCACTGTGCTCACCGATCTTAGCTTCTCTAATGGTAGCCATGGGACCTCATATTCAAGCAGTTTTTTTTCACTTTAATTTCTTCCTGGAGTGAGAGACTCCATCTCCCTCTTTTTGGGTCTCTCTAGGGTGTTCTATTATGGCATTTGAGCTGTCTCTCTCAGAGAGGATCCCTATCCTGCTACCTACTCGTCCACCATCAAGGGAAACTCAGTATTGAATTTCTAAGTTTGAAAAAATTTGATGATAATAATAACTTGCATTTATTTAATAGTTATTATGTGTTCAGAATATCTTCCAAGTGCTTTACTTATGAGAACAGTTTGTGAACATTTATGAGGTTTTTCATGTAGAGTGGGATTAGATTTACTTGTTGATTTTCCAGAGGGGGAAATTAGGACTAAATTGTGGAAATTAGAAAGAGATAGATTTGAAGTGAATACATGAGTTTAAAAAGCCACCAAAACTGTTGAAAATTCAAATGTAATTTTCCTGACAGTGAGATTTCCTATCATGGAAAGTGTTTCTAGAGTACTTGGGTTCCCATTGGCCTGAGATATTTTAAAGATAGTTAATGACTTCAGTTAAGATTAGACTGGGTAATAAAGACAACTTCTTTTAATTCTGAACATCTAAAATACCAAAATATATTTCTTAGATGTCATTAAAATAATGTACCTTTAAAAATTAAAATATAGGCTCCTGGTTATGAAATGTAGAAATTATCACCAGCTTTAAATTCATTCCACAGGATTTTGACTCACATTAAAATAAGAAAATTTCAGGTTAGTTAATATTTTCTAAACAAAGCAAAACATAGCACTGCACACTTTTCTCTTAGACACATGTCCAGAATAGAGTTTTGCTCTACTATGGATATAACTGATAATTGACATACAACTCCAGTCAATTTACTTAAAAGTTGACAAGCAAAATATGAAAGCATAAAATATCTTTTAGCCTCTCCCAACCCTTCCACTCTCTTTTTCCAAACACAGCATTCTCTTCTGGAAACCTGTGGGAACATGAATGGCATAGAGGGAAAGCGTAACTAGAACTTTTCAAGAGGATTACAAAAGTGGTCTTTATCTTTTACTACACTTCCAAAACGCTTGAATGTTGATGCATCTTAGTATTTTAGCCTACATAGCTATTAATATTTTTATGATTTATAATTTACCAAGCAATTTTGTTATGATCTTCTTTATTCATGTTACTTAACAAAACTTACATAGCATTCATTATAGAACACCAATATTTGCAATATCTATACCCTAAAATTTTTGGTGTATATAATACAATAATTTCTTGTGACAGGTACCACCTAATAAAGTTTTGATCAGAAACAACCATTTTAAAGCAAGCTTATGAGTCCTTGCCTTATAATAATTATCATGAGCACTTAACTCTTTTTAGATGCCATTTTAATAAATAACAGTGTTTTATAATTTCAGGATAATTGCATATGATGTCAACAAAAATGAAGAGATTGAGATTTTATGTGTGCAGCTCGATCCATTCACTGGCTAAGTGCCTCACTGCTATGTAAAACTAGCTTTGTACAATTTAGGCAAAATTACTGATGAATTCATATTTGACACAAAACTTCTGTTTCTTAGAAATATCAACATGATAAATGTTACATTGGGTGCAACAGGCTCCAACTGTATGCTAACAAAAACTACCTTTCAGTTGCTGGGAACTCATTTCATCTTTAGAATCCTTATATAAAGTTGATATTGACAGGAACATGATATTTTATATGGTGTTAGAAATCTTGGTAACATTAAAAATATTCCTTGTGGAGTTTGCAGAATTAAAAAACTGGCTTCTGCATTAATTCTGTGGTTTGGAGGCTGTGCTTTTTATGGCCCCAGGAGGAGCTGGGCTGTGAGTCATTGTTGAAGGAGACTCGGGGGTTTACCTTTGAGTTGGAGTTATGACTCAAGTCTAATGAAGAGTTTCTGTGAAGGTATCATGAGCCTTAATATGGTGAACTTTTTGTGTGAACAGGGACTTTGTATTAATAATCAGAGAAAGCACAATGCAGGCAGAGCAGTGAGATGTGAGAAAGAGTTCCAACTTTTTTCCTCCAATTGCCAGAGGGTGCATGTATCACTAGAAGCCATCAGGTCCTTTCCTCCAGCTGCACTGAGGATAGCTCTGCTGTCTTCCTGCCATCTCTGTGGGTGACTGTTGACAATCATAGTTCCCCTTTCCTACTCTGGATTACTAAGGTGCTTCTGCTGCCTCTCTGAGGAACAAACGGAGCTCAGATCAGACAAGGCAAGAATCTAGTATGGACCAGGATCTACCATCATAATCTCAAAGTCCTCAAATGCTACTGGGCCATGAATGGTAGTGGCAACTTCAACCCTTCAGTCTCCATGGAAATAGCAATTACTGTCAGTCAAACAGTAGCTTCTCCCAAAGTTCCAAAAAGCTGTCACTGTGACAGTTGAGGCTGTCATAGGCATTCCACAACCACTCTGAAAGATGTTATCTTCAGTTGAAGAAGGCTTTAGACATAGACCAACCCCAAATCCCTCTGCCTTGTAGCTACTTCAGATGACTGCCTTGCGAGCTTTCCAGATGAGCCCACCCTCTCTGCCACTCTTTAAAAGTTCTAAAAGAGATCCATGAAATGCGAGACACTATGCATGTGGATTTGCTCCATCTCTGTATAAGCAGCATTCCCTCACATTCTTCAGGTCAGTCCTGGAGGACTACTCTAATGCACTATCTTCTGTGCAGGTCACAATATCATCTCACTCCAGTGACCTTACTACTTATGGCTTTATCTCAGTTAGAGTGAATTGAGTGGTTGCACTAAAAGAGCTGGTAACACCCAGTGATATTAGGTGTGAGGGTGACTGGCCACCAGAGGGCTGCTGTAGGACTCCAGAGAGTGCAAGAGACCTTGGAGATCTACAGAGTCTCTTGGAAGAGTCCCAGAGAGGTGCTGCAAGGTTCTTAATGCTTCAGAAAGCTGTTAATGGAACTACAATGGAACTACAAGTGTTGAGTGGGGCAGCTGGAAGCTGCCAGGAGCTAAAATACTAAGAGCTTTAACACCAAGAGCAACAAAACTGACACTCAAATCCTGGAGTCCTAACAGCAAGTGACCTGCACTTGCCAATGCATGATTTTTTATTAGAATTGAGCAAGAATCCTTGACTGATTTGTAACATTTTGGAAGCTAGTATGAGGACCCTCCATTGAAGTGCCTTAAAGCAGAGGATGGACAATTTTAACAGTAGTCAGCAGGCTCAAAAACTAGCTCATGTCTGCTTTCTATCATAATGTGACAGAGAGTTCACAGTAGCTGGTGACACGTTTCATGTTAAAACCCCCAAGTAAATGATATGCTTTGCAAAACTTTTGCACTGAATCCTTCTGAATCAAGTGAACATAGACAAATGTTTCCCCATTTAAATCAAAGCTTGAGACAAATTCCTAGATGTATATACACGATTTTCTTCTAAACATTAAAGTCATAGTTTTGAGCCTTTGTCAGTTCAGAGTTAGTAACTGGGTTTGTGTTTGGTAAGTTGGTAGAGCAACAATGACTAGATAATGGAGGCAGCCTTTTAACATTTACTCCTAAATTGCTCACCAAATAAGCATTTATAATAGTTCCAAGATAGTTTTTACAAAGACTCATTAGAATATTCACATTATCTTGCTCTTACAGAATTGTAGCGAGTGGGTCAAAATTTAAAAGTAAATTAGATCTATATTATGTTAGCTATAATTTTTGGTAATTTTCTTGAGCTGTTTTCTGTTCATATCATTATGAATAAAAGCCTGTCTTATTCCCTTTCTTTTTTTTCTGAGACATAATACCCAACACCTGCAGTTTGAGGTGGAGAGGTTTATTTCAACTCATAATTTCAAATGTTTTAGTCCACAGTTGACTGACTCCCAATCAGAAGAGGTATGGTGGGAGAAAGTTGCTTACATTGCAGTGGCCAGGAGGCAGAATAAGAGAGTGGAATAGTGGTGGTGGGGGGTAGATGTACTGCTCTATAGGATGCTTCCCATGACCCGTCTCTTCTAATCAGGCTCCACTTTTTAACATGTTCAGCTATTGTACTCTCATGATCCACCCACATTCCAAAAACCCTGTCTCTGAGCCATGAGAATCTGGGGGGTCATTCTTGATCTAGGCCCTAGATCAAGTTTAAAACAGAATGAATTTTAAGAATGGACAGTATTGTTATGCAAAAAGTGAGTCTCTCTATTAGCTCAATCAATCAAGAAATCAATCTCTTTTTGGAAGATTTTAAATTCTCAAGCTTCTGAGCTCAAAGAGACTTTGGAATCATTTACCAATACCACATTTTGGAGAAAAGGAAACTGAGGCTCAGAGAGGCTAAGATGACTCACACAAGATTATGAACCAGCTAATGGCAGAGCTGGCTGTGATTCCAAGTCCATCAAGCTTTAAATAATGCTTTAATTTCTTGGCAGCATTTTTGAGATTACAGTTTCTCAGTCTTCCAGCAACACTAACACAAGGCTATTGGAAAAAACTCTGATGTTTATGTCTTTCCCCTCTGCTCCCAACCACATCTGTGTCTTGCCTCCTGCAGCATTGCTGATATATTCTCCAGCATGATTCAGAGTCCTCTGATTTTCTGGCAACTTCTGACTGAAGCAAGGGTGTGCAGTGCAGTGCTGTTTATGTTCTGTCTCCATTTGGGGGTACTTTACATCACTAGCCCCAAACTGTTGATAACCTCTGGGAAAATATAGCATGAAATGCCAAATATAGAAATGAAAATCCAGCATGAGTTCACTTATGCAACTGATAGTTATCAAGTAATTGTGATGGAAGAAATTACTATGCTAACAAATGGAATACAGAGACACAAGCTACACATGTGCCCTTAAGCATGTGGCAGTCAATTTACAGGGTTGTAATGTTGTATCTGTCTACTGAATGCATTGGTTTAGGTTCTGCTGATGAAAATTTTTGCTTCCAGACTACAAAACTCTTTTTTAAAAAAAATTTATTTTAAAGAGGGTAAAATTAAGCAGAACAAAATAGATCATAAGAAAATAATGTAAGTGACACAGATTTTAAAGCAAGATAACCGGAGATCTTCACTGTCTATCATATTGTCTCTTGTTTTCTTCCGAATAGTTGTCCATATCTTCACATACAATGAATTCATATGAAACAAAATAGTATAAAACTGATCCAAACAGGATGATGAAGGCATTATTAGGTCTTCAAGACCAGACAATAGGGAAGTCAACAATGCCTGCCATAATGCCTCATTCTCTTTAAACTATCTGTCTATACCTTCATGCATGCTGAAATTAAACAAAACAAAACAGACTAAAAATCATTCTTAACAAAGAATCATAGTATTGCTGGATTTCACATCATGATACTACGGAATCAGCACTGGGTACCTTAGTGTCTCTTTTTCTTCAAAGCAGCTGTTCAGTTCATTGTGCATTATGTAATCGATTCTCATAAACTGTTTAGAAGTTCTACGCATGCATGAGTCTCTACATGTATAACTATCCTTTCTGCATTAGAGGGAAAAACAAAACAAAACAAAACAAAACAATATAAAATAAAACAAATTCCTAGAAAAACATGAAATGAAAAGACATATAAACAACAATAGCAAAAATCCCAGAACACTGACAATATAGGTCTTCAAAACAAGGTGGTAGGAGTATAACTAGAGTTGTTATTTTACATAATGATCTTTAAGAGTTCCTCAGATCACCAGACATTAACATGCACAATTGTCCCAATCCTATGAATGCTAACTATTTTGTTCCAAGAACTTATAAAATTTGTAGCACAATCATCTTAGCTATCCAAAGTGTGTTTATATAATTTTAGATATTTTTTCTTTCCCTTTCCCTTTTATTTCCTTCTTTTACCTGAGATCTTGTTTTTTCCCCTTTAAGCAGATTCTTATCCTTTCACTGTATTTATTGAGTTTTTTAAATCTTATGTAATCTTACCATTTGTTACACTAGGGAGACTATAGAGTATTTACACACATGAGTTTGATTTATTTCACTTATGAGTATGGTCTCGAGTTGCATCCATTTACTTATCAATAACTCGATGTGATCATTCTTTATAACTGAGTAGTACACCATTGTATAAAAATACCACATCTTTTTTATCCATTCCTCAGTGATGGGCAATTAGGTTGTTTTTAAGATCTGGCTATTACAAATTGTGCTGCTATAAACATGGATGCACATATATCACTGTGATATGATGTTTTCAGTTCTTCTGGGAATATGCCCAGAAGTGGAACAGCTGAGTTAAATGGGACCTCCAATCCCAGGTTTTGAGGAATCTCCAGACTGATCTCCACAGTGGTTGCACCAGTCTACACTCCTACCAACAGTACAGAAGAGTCCCCCCACCTCTCCAGTATTTGTTGTTGGTAGTTTTCTTGATCCTGCCCATTCTTTCTGGAGTGAGATTGAATCCCAATGTGGCTTTAATTTGCATTTCTCTAATGGTAAATGATGCTGAAAATTCTTGTGTGTATTTATTTGCCATTTGTATTTCTTCATGTGAGAACTGTGTATTCATCTCAGATGCCCATTTTTGGAATGGGTCTTTGAATTTTGGGGATCTGATTTTTAAAAATTCTTTACATGTTCTAGACAGAAGTCCTTTTTCTGAGGGACAATTGGCTAAGATTTTTTCCCAGTTTGTGGGTTTTCTTTTCACTATGCTGGAGATTTCTTTCGACATGTAAAAACTCTTTAATAGGACTGTTAGGTTTTGGGCGCAATAAGAAAGAAGATATAAAATAAATATAGCCTTTATTCCAAGAACATGGAGAGAAGTCCATGACTATAAACAGCCTGGCATTCTGTGAGCAGAATGTGGGGTACGGGGTATATATATAGCCTCTGACCAGCATGGCACTTAGGGTGGGCACTGATGATGCACAAGGGGCTGATTGGGATTTTCTGTGCACACATACAGGAAGGAGAGTTGCAATTAAGGCCGAGGAAGAAGCAGGAAGTGGCAGGCGGTCCTGCTTTGGCCCTCTGCCATGCTGGCCACTGCCATAACCGTACAGTAATTTATACTAGGGCAGGAACCTTTCAAGGACGTGATCCCAGTTATTGATTCTGTGAAGTATTTCGCATGTGGTTTGATTTTTGTTCATGAATTCTCTACCTACCCTTATGTCTTCAAGATTTCTACCCAGTTTTTGACTAGAAAACTCTTGAATGGCCTCTTAGTTTACACTAAATGTTCTACCCTACTTTTTTCCTGCACAATTTAGATTTACCAAATGCTTGCAAGTTATCTACTATTAGCAAGTATTTTCCATGAACTTACATATTCCACCGAATTCAATTCTTAGCTAACCCTAAAAAGTACATTCTCTTATTATTTTCACTTAATTTATTTATTTTTCAGTACTGGGGGTTGAACTCATGACCTCATACTTGCCAGACAGTTGCTTGTGTTGCTGAGCTAAACCCCTAGCCCTATTTTCACTATGAGGAAACTGAGGCACTGAGAAGTAAATTACCTAAGCCCACAAAACCAACATTGATGATGTTAAGATTTAAACTCTGGGAGCTGTCTCCCCCAGGAAGCTTGGTGCTTAAACTCCAGTCAAAGATGTGGACTAGTGCAGAAGGCCAACTGATAAATTCCAATTTTAGTAATAAAAAGGGAGAAGAGAGAAGAATATATTATAGCTTCTAGATATACGTTTTTAAAAAGACACAGAACTTTAAAAAAAATGTCAGGGAGAACTTTTGAAGAATTGAGGCCTGTGTAAAATGCATTTTTGATAGTTCCAATACTTTTTTTGGTTTGTTTGCAATGGAAAAAATATAGAAACTATGGAAAAGCTAGTCACAAATATGTCTGCCGTGCTTATGTGGGGATGCAACAGAAAATGGCTGTCTGGGAAGATGGCAAGAGACTTTTTCTAAAATCTGACTCCTTTTTGTGGTGAGTATTAACACTGTCTACCGAGTACCCTCAGGCAGAGCCAGCATCTGCTGTGATTTTCAGTTGGACACACATTGAATTTGCTTGGGGAAATATTTAAAGTTCCTGGTGCCTGCATCATATTGTAGCCCTACTAGCCCTACTAAGTCAGAAATGCTGGGCTGGGTATTTTCCTTTTCTAAGCTTCTGAGGTATTTCCAATGTGCAGCTACATTTGAAAGCTACTAGCTTCCAGTGCTATTCAAATCTATAAATCAGAATTTTAGGCAGAGATTGTTAAACGTGGATTACTGTACCTTATCTCCTGATTTTTTGATTCAGATGACCTCAGTGAGAATGGGAAAGAGTTGTGAGTGCTGCATTTTTTTTTAATTTTAAAGGAGTTAAAATTAAACACAACAAAACAGAACAAAATGGAACACAAGAAAGCAATGTAAGAGACATAAATTTCAAAGCAAGACAATCAGAGATCTTCACTATCTATCATATTGACTCTTGTTTTCTTCCAAATAGTTGTCCATATGTTCACATACAGAGAATTCACATGAAACAACATAGTATGGAGCTGATCAGAACAGGATGAGGAAGGCGTTTTAGGTCTTCAATACCAGACAATAGGGAAGCCAACAATGACTGTCATAGTGTCTCTCATTCTCTCCAAAATAGCTGTCCATACCTTCATGTATGTTGAACTTAAACAAAACAAAACATGCTAAAATCACTCTGAACAAAGAACAATAGTATTGCTGGATTTCATATCATGATGCTATGGAATCAGTACTGGGTACTGGAATATCTCTTTTTCTTCAAAGTAGTTGTTCATTTCATCATGCATTATATAATTGGTTCTCATAAACTGTTTATAAGTTCTACGCATGCCTGAGTCTCTACATATATATCTATCCTTTCTGTATTAGAGGGAAAAACAAAACAATCAAGACAAAACAAAACAAAGTCCTAGAAAAACATGAAACAAAAAAGTCATATAAAATTGCAATACAAGGTGATCTACAATGGTTATTATGATTTCTCAGCAGTGCATAACAACATTAATAAAAATAAAACATTGGAGACATTATAAGACTTCAAAAGCAGGTTATAATCTAACCAGAGTGGGTATCCTAGTGAATCTTGTCATTTTCAGTATAGTTGCCTATACTCTTAGACTTTATACTATCAATCATAACAGATTTGAATAAAATCAGTCAATACAAAACAGCAATCTAACAAACCAGATTCAAATAAGATCAGTCATAATAAGACAATGTAAATTATAAAGGGCTTCAGATTAAGTTAATAGGAAATTAAGGATGATTGCCATAATATATCTTGCTATTTTTGGGATAGCTGTCTGTGCCCTCAAATTTAGTGTAAGTAGACAAGCTAGAACAGAATATAATTCATCTAAACAGAGTGGTGAGAATAATGTAGATTTTAAATTCTGTTACAAAACAAAATCCTCTGCCTTCCTTTTTTAGACAATTCCTCCCCTTTCACTCCCAAAGGATGCAATGCACATTTTGGGTCGCACTAACTCCCTCAGTTTTTAGATTGGGGGGAACAACCTGCTATTTATCCTAACTGGTTCTGAATCTTCTGACTCATGGGCATGATCTCGAGTTGTATTCCTTTACCTATAAAAGCCTCAAGGTTTTCCTTCATTATAGCTGAGTAGTTTTCTACTGCACAAAAGTATCCTATCTTTTCAACCTATCTGAGGTGCTGGTCGAGTTGCCCCTGATTCTCTCTGGTTCCCTGTCACATAGAGCATTGTTTTCTCATATTTGATTTTCTGTCCATAAACCCTCTTTCAGGTTAATTATGTTTCCAATACAGAACATCTGGATGGCCCCTATATCCTGATCAACTCTGCCTGTGTCTCTTTTTGTTAGTCTATCAAGGCCTTCTATGTTAGAGATTACAGCCAACTTTCTCTGCCTCATTTCTGTGATTCTATTTTTCTGACATTCGTTGTCTGTTTTTCTCTTTCATTCCACTGTCTGCCCCATTCATTGAGGCCTTTTGCCACTGTTCCTGAAATCCTGTATTGGTTTTCTCTCTCTCTAGAATGTCCTTCAGTATTTTTGTAGGGTTGGATTGGTGGCCACAAATTCCCCCTGTTCCTCTTTGTCATGGAAGCATCTTGTTTCTCCATTAATTTCTAGAGACAGACAGTTCTGTAGGGTACATCAGGGCTGGAGGTTATTTTCTTTCTTGCTTGAATTACTTTGCTCCAAGCTCTTCTTGATTTGATGGTCTGTGTCTAGAAATCTGCCATGATTTTGATGGGTTTTCCTTTATAGGTGATCTGTTTCTTTTCTCTGACAGCTTTTAATATTCTGTTCTTATGCTGAATTTCTGGGATCTTGATTATTATGTGTCTGGGTGTAGCTCTGTTTTGGTTGTAGGTGGCTGGAGTTCTGTATGCATCATATGTCTGCATATCATTTCCTTTTCCTATGCTTGGTAAGCTTTCCTTAATAATTTCTGTGAATAGCCTTTGCAATTCCTTTGTTTTGACTCCTACTTCTTGATTCACATGCTTTATTCTTAAGTTATAGATCCTAGTGTCGTCTTCTAGGCTTTGTATTGTTACTGCCTGTTTCCTTGTTACATTTAAGAGATCTTTCCTTTCATGATCACACATCGCAAACCTGTCTTCAAGATTTGATAGTCTATCCTTAGTTTCTTTCAAGAAGTTTTGCCAGCTTTTAATGGGTTTTTTTGTTTCCTGGTAATCTCTTTGAATCTGCTTCATGTATTCTAGATTTTCTTTATATTCTTCATTGAATGTTTCTCTCCTTATTTTGTGTTCCTCCATTCTTCTATCTGTGTCTTCTTGAGAGGTGTTTCTTTTATTAATCTACTTATATCTTGCTTAACTTGAATTAATATTTCAGTTTTGAGCTGGTTTACGAGGTCCTTAAGATATCTCTTTATGTCTGCTGATGCCATGTTTGATGTTGCATGCTTGCTGCCCTCAATCCCTTTTGTATTTACCTCTCCTGGATCAATATTATCAGTTTGGGGGCTAGGGCCCTCTTCTTACTTCTTTCTCTCATCATGTTTTTGGTTCCTTCCATACAAGTGTATAGTGTAGTTCCCAGCCCCTTTCCTTGTTGGTTATGGTTCTTCTGGAGCATGCAGGCTAGGGGTTTCTGCCCTCTGCAGTCCCCTTCAGTCACTGAAGTGCAGGCAGGGGCAGTGTATGCTATCCCCTCCCCTCTGGTCCAGTCAACCTTCATAGGCCTTCACTGCATCAGTGCGTGCTGCCTGTAGGGAATCAGTTTGGGATGACTTATTGGGTCCTGGCCAGGGGTGTTACCCAGGCCAAACAGATCCCATCAATCTGCTCTGGGAAGGGAGCAACCAACTGATGTCACTGACATTCCTAGATCAGGCCCATCCTGCCCTTCTCCAACATGTCATCCAGTTGGTCACCCCTTTCCTGTGGGAGGTTCTTATACCCAGCACTCACCATGGTTTAATGCCAGTCCCTCTCTGGCTCCATTCTCTATTAGGCTCCACAATCTCCGACTTCAGAGTGGCTGTGACTGGAGTTCACGGGTGAGTCACTCACTGGGGCAGCTCCTGGCAAGTTGCATGCAGGGTAGCTAAGCTCCACACATGGGGCCCCTCAACCCAGTGGCATCGGCATGGGTTTGGGTGCTCATGCCAGTTTTGGGCATGAATTCATGTGGCTTAGCCAGATCACCATGCTCACTGATCTTAGCTTCTCTAATGGTACCTCCAGGACTTTGTATTCAAACAGCTCTTTTCCCTTCAGTTTCTTCCTGGGTTGAAAGAATCCATCTCCCTCTGTCCGGATCTCTCCAGG